>JAFFST010052197.1:86315-100098 GCA_022414735.1 Noturus placidus
ACTTTCCTGGGTGGGGTGGGAGGGGCTGTTATCGGGGTAAAAAATGTTGATTCTGTATTGATATATTTTTGTTGTACTCTGAAAAATGTATGAAAATCAATAAAAATTGTTATGAAAAAAAAGAAAAAAAAAGTTAAAAAGGTCATGTGATCAACTGAATGTTACAAACACAACAAGCTCATCATTCGGATTCGCCGTATAATTGAACTTGAAATAAATCTGTTAATAATGTGTACTATAATATAAGCCAAGCATTCATTTAAATCAGTCATTCACATTTAGTTCATTGGATAAAAGACTCAGTGACTGTGTCCTGTGCCAGAAAAAAAAAACAGTTAATTCTCTGGCAGGACCACTTAATGAAAACCTATTAGCAGCATAGACCATCTAAATGAGAATTAATCAAATAAGTCAACATCTTTTTTTTAAAGCAGAGCCCTTTTATTTAAGCACATATGAACACGGGACCATTTCTCGGCCGAGTGTTTTGGCGTACTAGGGTTCACTGCGCCTGTCGACAGCAAGGTCAAGAGTTTTTCTTCCAGCAGCTTGAGCTCACTGCGCTGGCTGTGGGGTGTTGTCTAAACACTTTCATTCATTACTGTCACTTAGTTGGCCACAAGTGACCTGAGTGAATTACTTGAAGTCCACTGGCATAAAACATTTTAAACATTTAAGTTAAATACCCACATTTACACAAGATAAGGGCTGCACTTAAGTGCTCTGCAATAAACTTCTTAATCACTAGTCATAGTTAAGTGTTATGCTGCCATGTTTTATGGCAGCACCTTTGTGAAACAAAAAAAAAAATATCTTGCAATCTGTGTAAACTTTATCTCAGGAGATCAACAGTTTCTGAAATACTCAAACCAATGCCACAGTCATCAAGATCACATTTTTCCCCAATTCTGATGTTTGATGTGGTCTGCAAATACATAAAGTGGTCTGTGAACTTGTGAAATGTTACCAAGCTTCATGTTAGTGTAATCTTTTTTATTTATTACATTTTAAAATTGAATATTTTTCAGCCGGTTTTGGCTTATGCCATTACAGTTAGTTCAAAATACTTCATTACTTAAAGGTGTAAAGAAGGAAAACCATGGCTTCTATCTGAGAATTCAACCTACTGTATATTTGGAGTTTTTAAAGCTTTTATCAAGCCAGCCTGTTTAAATGTCTACATACACTGACCAATTTCTTTGAACAGTTCAGTGCTCGAGGTAAAAATTCAGTCGAAATCGGACATCTCACACACCAAACGAAACATTATAGAACAACTCTGCAACTGTTATTTAATTTTGTCTCAAATCCTGAAAAGTTTATTTGTGCTAGATAAATAAATAAATGAAGTGGTACTGTACCAGCACTGCTGATGTAATTCCCAAGATCTGCTGCATGCTGGGATGTGGTCTAACACCCTGAGTCATTCTTGCCCTCCGAAAGCCCATGGTGGCCTAATTACTATTCAGTTCTCTAAGCCCATAGACATATTGCTATGAAAATCAAAAAAAAAATTGATGAATTATCCAGAACACACACTGAAAACTGTTAAATATAATTCATTCTCAACTGTCTAATATATATATCCTTTTCAAGCCTTATATGAAGAAGTGGATTGAAGCTAACTATTACATTGAGCAAGTATTAAGAGAGAAGATTTACATTTCTAGTCAATATGCTGATTACATAATACAGTTCCCTCCACTAATATTGGCACCCTTGATGAATATGAGCAAAGAAAAATATGAAAAATTGTCTTTATTGTTTAACACTTTAATGTTTTGTTAAAAAAAAATTCTTTGCTCTCATGTATATCCGACAATTGCAAACACAACACCGGTTTATCAACAAATTTATATCTTTGTTAAATATAAGTGTGCAAAAATTATTGGCTCCCCTAGTGCAACTGGGTGACGAGGAACAGGAAATTGTTCAACCATGACTTCCTGTTTCACAGGGGTATAAATATGAGGTAACACATAGGGGAAATTCCCTTAGTCATTCATAACAATGGGTAAGACCAAGGAATATAGCTTTGATATACGGCAAAAGGTTGTTGAGCTTCATAAAATGGGAAGTGGCTATAATAATATAGCACAAGCACTGAATTGCCTATTTCCACCATCAGGGCAATAATTAAGAAGTTCCAGTCTACTGGAATTGTTATGAATCAACCTGGAAGAGGACGTGCGTCTATATTGTCTCAACGCATTGTGAAGAAGATGGTTTGAGTGGCCAAAAATCTCCAAGGATCACAGATGGAGAATTGAGGAATTGCATCTTGCAGTCAGAAAGTCTCCAAAACTACAATCCGAAGTAACCTACATCACAAGTTGTTTGGTTTAAAAGGGCCTGTGGTTGCATCTTCCAACAGGACAATGATCCAAAACATACATCAAAATCAACACAAAAATAGTTTATTAACCACAAAATCATGATCCTGCCATGGCCATCCCAGTCCCCTGACTTGAAACCCATAGAAAACCTGTGTGGTGAACTGAAGAGGCGGGTCCATCAGCGTGACCCTTGAAATTTAAAGGATCTGGAAAGATTCTGTATGGAGGAATGGTCTCTGATCCATTGCTATGTATTCTCCAACCTCATCAGGAAGTATAGGAGAAGACTCAGAGCTGTTATCTTGGCAAAGGGAGGTAGCACAAAGTATTGACTAAAGGGGTGCCAATAATTGTTACACACCTATATTTAACAAAGGTTTTTTTATATATATAAACCTGTGTTTTGTTTGCAAATGTTTGATATTACTTACAAGGTAATTATGAATGGATACATATATTCATTCCTCTTCAGTTTTATCTTTTATCCTAGTCAGGGTTGTGGTCGATCCGAAGCCTATCCCGGGTGTAAGGTGCCTTCAGGATGGGACATCTGTCCATCACAGGCCACCATGCACAAGCACAATCATACATTTATTCACACATAGGGGCTATTTAACCTAGCTGATCCATATACCAGCATGTTTTTGGGAGAAAGGGTAAAACAGAGAACCCGGAGCAAACCCATGTGGACACGGGGATGAGAAAAAGAATGTTCTCCTCGGTGGACAGCCAAAGGCCATCTCCCAACTGCTTGTAAAACTTAGGCATTCTCCTTAAACACCAACGACATTTAAGAAACACTTATTAGGATAAACTCTTATAGAATCATAATTAAATACACTCACATTTTTATAAAACACACACGCACACATAAACTCCTACACAAATTAAACACTAATTTTGAACTTTGTGAGTATTGTATAGATGTCAAGGCCATTGCACAGCTGAATTACCGCAGGACCTTGTGGCAGAGTTGTAATTTGTCTACGAGGTGAGATGCTTTAAATTTTGATGAATACACTGTGGACGACACTAGATACATTTTAAAGGCAGTGAAGCTTGGTGCTGTGCACTGAATGTGCAATGTGAAGATTAGTCTAACGTGAGCATTATTTATATAAAAATAACGCTGTTCATCAGTACAGAGGCAGACAGCACATATATGACTGTATGGTGAACAATGAAAAGAAAAAACAGACATAAATTCATTGAACTCACAGGTTAAAGCCACAGCGGTTAAACAAGGAAGGGCTTGTTTGCTTGATTGGCCTTTTTTAGGAACGTTGTTTCGAACTGTACTGTACCAGTTGTATATTATTGAAAAGACAATTACGCCACTTGACAGCTTTGTAAACCAAGGGAGAGAAGTTGAGAGGATATGAACAGTGATTAACACCAACCAAAGCTCACACTAATGTAGAGTCACAAAATAATACAAACGAGTCTGTTATTACAGTGTTGTAGCACTTCCATGTGCATTTATGATATCCTATAGAGAGTAAATTAAACTCGTTGAACTTAGGGGCAAGAAAAAGTATACAAATTTCAGTGACATGCCTAGGAGTGGGCATCTTTAGGCACCCTATGATTTAATGAGATTTCAAGTCAGGCTGCCACAATGCAATTAAAATAAAAAAATGAATTTCAATTAATATTGACGCATTTATATTCTATACATGATCTGCTTTTCAAAAACAGCGTAATGGCACACGTTAAGAAGAAGAAGAAGAAGAAGAAGATATTTTTCACATATCCCAGCTTGTTAGGAAGCTGGGGTCAGAGCGCAGGGTCAGCCATGATACAGCGCCCCTGGAGTACAGAGGGTTAAGGGCCTTGCTCAAGGGCCCAACAGTGGCAGCTTTGCAGGCTTGAACCCCCGACCTTCCGATCACTAACCCAGAGCATGGCAGTGCTGGGTACTGGGGAACCCCCCCCAACTTTCTGATCAGAAAGTCACCACTGCCCATAGAGATGAAACTGTCTGAATCTATCCTTGCTGAATAACAGTATGTAGAAATTTGCCACTGACTCAAGGTTCTCTATTTAGAAGTAGAAAACAATTTGTCCTCCAGTTTGTAGTTATTTTAATTCATAACAGCTGCAAAGTGTCTATGGTCAATTTCAAAGCAGGGGGGAAAAGTCTGAGTTTGTTTATGTTCAAATCTACTAGCTAGCATAAACTACACATAGCACACTTGCTAACCTATGCCTTTACATTTCACAAACCAACTGGTCTAAATGTCACACAGTTATGATATCAGATGCAAGAGAAGGCTAAATATATGACTACAAGAGGTACGACAAAAGCAACATTTAAACTGAGTTGCAGGTTGGGTAAAGTTCAAGGCAAACTTGAGAACTAGAAACTAACAAATGCTGCGACCTGATTCGCCTAATATCCGTCCAAAATAGCATCCAAGATTAGAATTAGCGTGTCCTAAATATAATATGTTGAAATGAGTATCCCAAAAGTATGTAGATGGTCTACTATTTCTGGTAGATTTTAGAAATATGGATCCATGGACACTTTTTCAGCTAATATTGCCAACAATTCCTTGTGCAAGGTAGGAGGAGTTTTGTGACAGCTTAGTTCACCGGTTTCAACCTGCAAACATGCAGAGTGTAATGATGTTGATGCATCTGCAGAATTTAAGTCTAAAACCTTAAAATGTTAAGTATTATCCAAAGTAACTAGTCAACAACATTCTCTTCCGTTACACATAAAATGTGTTAGTCTGTCCCAGAATTTACATACTCTTTTTGTTATACACACAAACGTATGTGCTTTTTTCACAAAAATACATACTTTTAGTGCATGGGATAAGTAGGCGAATTGGGATGCAGCAAAAGTAAAAAAAAAAACAAAAACAGGAGATCAATATCTAGAATAAAGGCTCAGAACCATCGTTTTAATGTGCAGTAGCAATTTTCTGAATCATTATTCATATTCCAGGCAGAGGTCACAAAACAGGCAGACAATATAGAGGGTAATGCTAATTATAATGAGTCTCCTTTATTGATTATATATACATTACAGCACAGTGAAATTCTTTTGTTCACATACCCCAGCATGTCAGGAAGCTGGGGTCAGAGAGCAGGGTCAGCCATGATACAGTGCCCCTGGAGCAGAGAGGGTTAAGGGCCTTGCTCAAGGGCCCAAAAGTGGCAGCTTTGCAGTGAACCCCCGACCTACCGATCAGTAACACAGAGCCTGGCAGTGCTGGAATTTGAACCCCTGACCTTCTGATCAGTAACACAGAGCCTGGCAGTGCAGGGCTCTGTGAACCCCTGATCAGTAACCCAGATCAGTAACACAGAGCCTGGCAGTGCTGGGATTTGAACCCCCGACCTACCGATCAGTAACACAGAGCCTGGCAGTGCTGGAATTTGAACCCCTGACCTTCCGATCAGTAACACAGAGCCTGGCAGTGCAGGGCTCTGTGAACCCCTGATCAGTAACCCAGATCAGTAACACAGAGCCTGGCAGTGCTGGGATTTGAACCCCCGACCTACCGATCAGTAACACAGAGCCTGGCAGTGCTGGAATTTGAACTCCCGACCTTCTGACCAGTAACATTTACATTTATTCATTTAGTAGACGCTTTTATCCAAAGCGACTTACAAATGAGAGCACACACACACACCAATGGTAGCAGAGCTGCCATGCAAGGTGCTAGCTTGCCATCGGGGGCAACTTAGGGTTCAGTGTCTTGCCCAAGGACACTTCGGCATGGGATCACCTGGGCCGGGATTCGAACCACCAACCCTACGATTAGTGGATTAGTGGACAACCCGCTCTACCGACTGAGCCACAGTGCTGGCACTTGATCCCCCGACCTTCCGATCAGTAACACAGAGCCTTGACTGCCAAGCCACCACTGCCCCACTCCCCCAATCCATAATCATATATCAACCCAGGTAGAGATCAAATCCAGGAAGTACACAGAACTAGAAAACTATGGAAACTAAGACTCAGTAACAAAGACAAGACTTCACAAGGAGACAAAGCCACAGGAGGGTATAAATAGACAAACTAGTCAACGGATGAACTGTGAACACATGGAAACTATCAGCAAAACATACCAATTGCAGGACAGGGGCAGAGACAAGACTCAAAATAAAAACAAAAGCAAATGTCAATGTAAACAAAAAAGCAAAAGAAATCATAAACGCCACTCGTTGTGCTTAGAGGAGAAATTTAAGAGAAACTCTTACTTAAGGGCCTAACAATACATACATACCTACATAACATATGCAAGTATTCCTCCATCAATACCATTATGTTTCTCTGAAATACCAGTGAGCTACAAAGCGGGTCATTATGGTATTCCAACATAAATCTCAGGTAATATGTCAGCTATTATGTCAACTTATATTATTGTAATGTAAATGTTATTATTATTATTATTTATGACTTCTGAGAGTTGAAATGTATCGTGTAGTCTTATGAACACTACCTCAATGTTAAGTGTTACCAAAAACGATTTACCAGGCATTATTGCTAAAGAGAATATGTGTCTGAAGACAGTTGTTTAAAAACCTGACAGTGAATAATGGTGAAAATGAGAACTATGGTCTTCCCAAAAGCTTCTGGAACCAAATCCAGTTTCCTGTAGTTTGCATGCTTTCTCTGAGGAACGTAGAGCTAGCCGACAACATTTTTTCGAACTGCTGCTCTGCCCACTTCAGACAATGTTGACTTATTGTCAATCGGTGCCTCTTATTGATCTCTGCTTCCATGAGGCAGTGGCCTGGTTTAGATACTGACAAAAAAAATTTATAGCTGCCTAGATTGTCTTTTCAATAGGAATGTATCTACATTCAGAGACTCCAGATCTTTAAGAGCAGAAAGAAGATTGGAACATCCCATCAATATTGCATCTAAATGTAAGAAGTAATGGAATATTGTCAATTACCGTTTAACATTGAACTATAAAACAAACCTTCCACCTCTTTCCACCAATAAATCTCTAAAGTAGAAACGCTCCTCAGCGACTTTACACACAGTTAACCTCTTCCTCTCAGATCAGTGTTAGGTAAAAAGCAATCTCAGACTAGCATAACTCACGCTGTAACTCCCCCCTTCATTCTCTAAACTTTGGCACTCTTTTTATTATTGGGACCTGTGTAATGTCTCCATCGTTCTTCATTCAGCTCCTCTCCAGTTCTAATCAACCACTTCATCCATTTCCTTTACTTTCCTGGCATGGTCTCTGGCTACCTCTTTTACAAGATCCATCATATCGTATAATCCCTACGCTGCTCTAATTTTTATGTTAAAACCATAAAGCCTGACAGAATGTACTACTTTCTGGCTTACACCATTGCCCACATCAGCTGCTTGGGCTTTACGGATCTGCTCTCAGCTTTGAGGTAATTCTGGATATGAACCTAGCTTCGACACCTCATCAGCCATAATACTGTAAATACAAACCAGTAAGAACATTAGGAAACTTTACGATTTAAAAGAATAGAGCTGTAGTTTTCACACTGTAGATTTCAACTGTATACAACTTTGGGAAAAAAAAGAAATGCTGCAAAATACATCACAAAGTCTCTTGTGTTGAATTCCCAGTCAGCTTGGATACAAATCTGTGTGCTGAATGAAAGTGAAGGCAAAATAAACATACTGTTTCTGAAGTTAATGTTCGCTTAATGTTCTAGTCTCTAGTGATCATAGAAGGCAAAATAACAATAATAATAATAAAAAAGTCTTCAATTCAAACAAAAACCATACACCAGGACTGCCTGCTCAGAAACCGGCATGCTCTCGCTTTGCATTTCTATCTCATCATTTCATCTCACCTAATACTGCACAGAAACAATACCTTTCTGTGTATTTCCTCTCTCTCTCTCTCTCTCTCTCTCTCTCTCTTCTTTAACTTTGTCCATAACTCCAGTGACATGAGAGTAAACCTACAAACACAATGAGTAGGACTACAGAATGCAGAATGAGGTATATAAACAGGAAGACACATAACAAAGCCAAACAAGGCATTACAGCTCAGAATCATTCCAAAGCCTCAGATTTAGGAAGTGAAAGAGGTGAGTCAAAAAGCTGTAACCTTGACAACCGATTTCAGGCCCTGTCCCAAATATCGCCTGACAATACATCCTTCATCGCCAGATCACACAGGTGATCATGGTGAGGTGTGGACCTAAGGTGCTTGAGTATTCAAGGGCTTGGGGGTGTACAACTCCAATTCCGAAAAGGTTGGGACAGTATGGAAAAAGGAAAGAAAAAAAAAAGTCATTTGAAAATCGAGAACACACTATGCACACATTATTTGAAGTTTTACTTTGTGAATTTAATTTATTTTTGAAAATATACACTCATTTCAAATCTGATGACTACAACACACTCCAAAAAAGTTGGGACAGTCGACTGTTTACCACTGTGTAACATCACCATTCCTTTTAATAACACTTATTAAGCGTTTGAGAACTGGTTAAGTTTAGCAAGCAGAATTTTCCCTCATTCATCCATTATGCATTTCTTTAGCCATGGAACTGTATGGGGCTTCCGTTGCCTCGTTGCAGGTCAAGATTGCAGGCAGGTTATGCTAACACCTGCACTCTCTGCTTACGCAACCATGCGCTTGTAATCCGGGTAGAATAATAATAATAATTTATCAATTTGTATAGCGCTTTTTACAATGGTACATTGTCTCAAAGCAGCTTTACAGAATTTTTACATTTTTACATTTACAAGCAACTTACTAATGAGAGCACATTCACACACCAATGGTAGCAGAGCTGCCATGCAACTGCTAGCTTGCCATTGGGGGCAACTTAGGGTTCAGTGTCTTGCCCAAGGACACTTCGGCATGGGATCACCCGGGCCGGGATTCGAACCGCCAACCCCACGGTTAGTGGATTAGTGGACAACCCGCTCTACCGACTGAGCCACAGCCGCCCGAATGTGATTTGGTGTTGTCCTGCTCTGGATGGCAGCATATGTTGCTCCAAAATGTGTACATATCTTTCTGCATTAATGATGCCCTCACTAATGTGCATGCTACCCATGCCATGGGCACTGACACACCCACATACCATGACAGACGCTAGCTTTTGGACCTGACGCTGATAATAACTTGGATGGTCCTTTTCATCTTTGGCCCGGAAAACACAACGGGTGTTTTGTCCAAAAACTTTTTGAAATGTTGACTCATTAGACCACAAAACACGATTCCACTGTGTTACTGTCCATATCAGATGAGACCGAGCACAGCTTCTGTTTTGCATAGTAAAGCCTTAAGTTGCATCTGTGGATGCAGCGGCGAATGATGTAGTCTAACAAAGGTTTTCCAAAGTATTCCCGAGCCCATGTCAGGATATCCATTACAGACTCATGACGGTTTTTAAGACAGTGACGTCTGAGGGATCAGAGATCATGCACATTCAGAAGTGGTTTCAGCTTTACCCTTTATATACTGAGATTTGACCGGACTCATTGAATCTTTTAATAATATTGTGCTCTGTAGAAGGTGAATTGGCCAAAATCCTACTGATTTGTCTTTGGGGAACGTTGTTCTCAAAGTGTTGGATTATTCACTGACACATCTGTTGGCAGATTGGCGAGCTTCGACACATTCTTGCTCTTGAAGGATTATACCTTTTTTGGAGGCTCCTTATATGCTATGATTAGAAGATTGCCACACCTGTTTCACATCACCTTCTTATTTCACATTATTAGTCCTACATTGCCCCTGTCACAACTTTTTTGGAACATGTTACATGAATCAATTTCAAAATAAATGTTTACCTTCAAAAAAACTATGCAAAAAAAACCTTGTTTTTATAAGTTTTTCTTTAAATCTAAGTCAAAGTACATTTACAAATCACACCTCTTTATTTTTACTAGTATTTTCCATACTGTTCCAACTTTTTCAAAGTATTTGGGACAGTCCTCAAGAATTCATAACATTCCTGGATGTTAGCTCTTGTGTTAATAAAATAGCCTACAATCCCAATCATAGACTGTTATGATTTCACAGCATCAATTTAGTATCACACAGTCACTTTAAATTGTATGCACATTTAATTGATAATGAACAATATAAAAAATCAAATAAATATTTTCATTGTCTGTAAAGTCCACTGTAAAGTCACTTTATGCAACACTCAAACTTTCTGCAGCTGTATGTCTAATTCACTGTGCAAAACTGCAGCAAGTAACATAATAAATTTCAATTAGGACCATTCATGCAGCAATATATTGCCATTATGCTAGACTCCTTTTTGACTTTATTTTTTAGTTGAATGTTTGCCATCTTCCAGTCCCTTCAGGATTTTGCGATCGTATAAATGAATGCAAAATCAAGTAAACTCCGCAATATTCAGATGAGCTTGTAATTTTTCAAAATTACAGCAGATTTGGGCCGAGACAAATCACAATACGCCAAGTGACATCATCACAATGCACATTCAGCCAAAGCCCCCTTCAATTCATGTGAATCGAACATGAATAAAGCTAAAAGATCTTATTTACCAGCAAACATCACTGCGAAAGACAATTTTGTGCAATTGCAATTTTGCCAATTCAAGTGCAAAAAAGCACAAAAAACTCAAACTGCATTGCACATTTTTAAAAAAGCCACAGCATTTTTTGGCTGTAACAATCACAAAAAAAAAAAAAAAACTCAGCGAAATCGTGTATGGACTGATCTTCTCATTTATATATCATTGTATTAGTCTTCCTTTTTGCTTATTCTTATTGTGTCTTTGTTACACTGTATTGACATTGATAGAAAAAGAAACCAATCTGCTTTTTCAATCTGTATATTCTTTCCCCAATAGAAAAAGCAGGTGTTTGTCTTAAAGGCAGTGGTCCAGATGCTGTTGAGAGAATTCCTTCTCAGACATTTCTACTCAAGAACAATATGGCAACCGCATAAGCGTCATTTTAATCATCTGAATGGGCCGTCTAGAAAATCAGCGTGAGCACCTCTGCAATCCGACTCTGAACACATAGAGCTTTCCCTGAGTAAATATTAACATGTCTTATGAAATCGTACTGCATGTTAACTCTGAATACAGCTCACACTGTTATTACTCACTCAAACACATGTGTAGATTGTTTCTGTGAACTCTGGGCAGGAAATAATTACAATTAATTGGTTGCAATGTGATGACTAGTGAAAATGTAAACTTCATTTTCCATCTGAAGATGTTCCTGCCTCCCCTAGAATCAATCCCTTCAGCAAAATAGAACTTATACAAGATCTCAGTGACAAATTTAAATCATGTGTACTGTGGCAAAATCTGCAGGCAGCAGCTCCACATAAAATCATGGGTAGATAATCTACAGTCCTTAATTAAATCATTTATCATACTGAGTTTTCTCTATTATTTTACTGGGATTGTTTCGCATAAGTTGTAACCTTGTAAGAAATGATGCTGTAGTTTATCTGAAGATATTCTCTCTTATCTGCCTTGCTGCATTCTGCTCTTAACAAACCCAATCGATGTGATTGGTCCTCACTAACAATGACAAAAGGACCTGTACGGAAGCTGAAATGCACCCTCGTGAAACCCTACTGTGAATGGGAGATCCCACCATTTTGGACATTGCGTATACAGTAAAGATGCTCCCAACATGCAGAAATGTCATGAAACTCAAATCTTTCAAAACACCAGGGGCATCATCCAGAGTTTTCCTGTGGTGGATCCTTCCATCCATTTTCCATAACACTATCCAAGGGAACTCGGGGCACAAGACGGGACACACCCTGGACGGGGTGCCAACCCATCATAGGGCACAATCGCACATACATTCATACACCACGGACAATTTAGAAATACCAATCAGCCTACAACTCATCTCTTTGGACTGGGGGAGGAAACGGGAGAACCCAGAGGAAACCCTGAAGCACGGGGAGAACATGCAAATTCTGCGCACACAGGGCGGTGACGGGATTCGAACCGCCAACAACAAGTGTGAGTCAGACGTGCTAACTACTTAGCTACCGTGCCCCCTTGTGGTGGCTCAATATTAGTTAATATATTTTCTGCTTTAATGAAACAATGCAAATTCAAAAATGAATTCATGCAGCACAGATCAGGCCAACAACATTAATATGTCTCCAAATGACTGGAGAAGGCCTGAATGCAGAGATAAAGGTTTCATTTCAGTGTTTCTCTAATTACCGATGTGCACAGAGGGCTGCCCTCTTAATCTCACTAATCACCTTAATTGCCTCCATCTTATTAAATTTAATTGTGTGGCTTTTTGCATGTTAGGATCAACACTCTAAATTTTGAATCAAGGATTTCTGCTCTTGCAATCAGTTGGCAGAGCTTCATCCATTACATGCTAGATGCTCTAATCGATCGGCTGCGGATCAAAATTGGCCAGTGTTCATTGGAAATGACTCGGCTGATGTCACAAATGGATTTTTTTTCTTCCCTTGGCTTTTTTACAAACTAAATCAAGGTACAATGACTGTCATGTGCAGAGCCATGGATTCTCAGAGGTGCTTAAAAGAAATTGTGCCTTCACCAAAAATACTCTGAAAGGATCTGTGTAGGTAATGCATGAGAAAATTCTGATTAAGATAAAAACCAAGATTTATGACAGGAACAAGCCAAGAGCAGCTCATCAGAGGAATATGCTGAAACAGTGGTAAAAGCATGCACTGACAAGTAGCTTGGATTTTCTTTCCTTATTATGTCTTCTGCCTGGCAAGGATTAACATTAACATTACTGCTATTACTTTATACGCTACACTGACGGTGCAAAATTACATCTTGGCTAATGCTTCTTAGCTAATTAGATAGGAGTGTGAAACAGCAGGGGTACAGCTGAAATACCACATTTGCCACACTGTGCAGTGTTACATGTGGCACCTGCGACTTCTTGCTTGCAATTATTACGGTGCACATCTGGTGGATGCCATCTAAAACCTCTGCAATTTGGGTTTAATTCTGCTCATTTCCAAGGCTGGTTTCTCATTAGCATCTACTTGGAATTAGTCATTTTTCATGCAGGGTCCCTTGCTGAATGCCTAAGAATGATCTTTAATATCAGCAGTAAAGTGAAATAAAAAAAAGTGAAATTACTACAATACAAATGTATAGTCATTAACAGTTTTGAGTTAGTAAATCATAGTAAATTTCAAATATAATAGGAGTTGTATGAAGTCAGTGGTAGATGGATGTAAAGTAAAAGCTAAATTCCTGCATTTTTCTCCCTTGAACGTCTACAGTGATGTCCAATCTCCAAACCTTTGTGCATAAATGCAAAATTCTGTAACGCTTCAGCTCCCAGCATCTGTTTGCATGTGCACTTGTGACCATCTGACTAAGCAACTCTAAATGACACCCAGCCTAAAATTAGTTAAGTACTTACACAGACTAAAAGAAGGATAGTGGCGGTAGATATCACAGCTCAGAAAAAATCTAGCAACTATTGTATTTGTGTGACCAAAAAAGACACCCCCCCCCCC
>JAFFST010052197.1:130334-149946 GCA_022414735.1 Noturus placidus
TTTTTTTTACCTTTAATAATAAACACCTTCATTTACAATTTGCATTTTGTGTTTACTTGTGTTGTCCTTGACTATTGTTTAAATTGGTTTGATGTTCCGAAACACTTAAGTGTGACAAACATGCAAAGGAACAGGAAATGAGGAAGGGGGCAAACACTTTTTCACACCACTGTATAATTTCCGAAAAAATTTCACCCAGGGGAAGCATATAAAGGGAAAATGACAGGACCCAGTATGGAGCCCTGAGCAACACCACACGATAAGAGTGTCGATGAAGAAGAGAAATTCCCTGTTTACTGCAAATGTCCTATCTTTCAGATAAGATGCAAACCACTGCAAAGCCAGACGCATGATACCAACCACAGACTCTAAGCGATTTAAAATAATACTATGGTCGATAGTACCAAAGGCACTAAGATCAAATACAACCAACACAGCACAAGTGCCACAGTCAAGTGACATTAAAATACCATTATTGACTTTTAACGGGGCAGACTCAGTGCCATGTCAAGATCTAAAATCTGACTGGAACTTGTCTAAAATATTTGAAAAATTCAAATGAGAATACAACTGTGCATAAACAACTATTTCCAGCAGCCTTGAAATAACAGGCAATTTGGAAAAAGCCTGTAGATGTTGCGTAAAGTTGGATCAAGATAAAAATTTTAAAGCAAAGGCTGCACAATTGCATGTCTGTGACTGGCTGGTACAACTCCAGTAGCTAAAGAGCTATTAATAATGGGTGTCACATCTTACGTCTTTCAAAAGACTTGCAGGAAAAACATCCATCATACAGCTTGAGCACTTCATCTGGGAGATTAAATCAGAAAGCTGGGCTGAGGAGACTGGCTGAAAATTAGTTAAATACCTGAGCGGAGGTGACTCATCTTGAGGATCAAATCGTGAAGGCATAATAGAAGAATTAATCACTTCAATTTTGTGGACGAAAAAAGTAAGTAATTCGTCACAGGACTCAGGAGAGGGGTCAGGACCAAACAGACCGAGAAGGTTTAGCACAGAATCAATAGTATTAAACAATATTTTAGGCCTATTTGCATTCACAGTTATTCATTTGGAGAGATACGTTGATTTGGCCTCTTTCACTGACCTCTGATAATTTATTAAACACATCTTAAAAATATCATAAGATGCATGCAGTTTATCTTTCTTCCACTTCCACTCCATTCTCCTGCACTCTTTTCTAAGAGCATGGGTACAATCAAGGGCACAAACGGCTGAAGAGTCTCTTTCTTTTTAACTCTCCTGGACTTGAGTGGAGCGATAGTGTCTAAACTAAGAGAGCAAGTTTTTTTTTAAAAAACTTCAACCAGCTCCACAGTATCCATATCATTATTAAATGCATCAATACAATGATCCCGATAATAATTTGAGAACAAACTAGCAGTAGAGGTGTAAATGATACGAGCAATGTTCATTGGCTGAGAGATAGAAGATGAAGGACAGAAACAAACAGATTCAAACATAACTGAATAATGATCAGAAATACAGAATCGACAACCTCAACATTAGTTACAGCAAAACCAGAGGACATTATAAGCTCAAGTATATGATCTAAATTATGAGTAGGACCAGAGACAAACTGCACAAAATTCTGGGATTTCAGAAGACATAAAAAATTTTTTACCAAAGGTTTAGCTGGACAACAGGGACAAATGTTAAAGTCCCCAACAACAAGCAATTGATCATAGCGACACTAAATCAGAGAGGAACTTTGAAAATTGATAGATGGGCCTATACACCAGAGCACAAATAGGACCAAAAATCTCAATCTCTCAATCAAGAACGTGTCTATGGGCAGGATCCTGCATTTGAATTTATTACTGAAAATTGTGGCAACGCCGCCACCAAGTCCAGAGGTCCTTGGAGTACTGAAGAAAGCGCAGTCCACAGGACAGAGTTTGCCTAGAGCAGTGAAGTCTCCAGGGCTGAGTAACAAATAAAAAGTCTAATGAATGTGAAATAAAAAATTCATTTAATATAAAAGACTTGATCGAAAGCGACCATGCGTTCAGTAAGGCCAATTTAATTTTCAAAGGCTCCAAATTAATTGCCGTGCTTGAAGATGCATACTTAAGAAAACTTAATCACCTCCCCGTCTCTCACCTGGATGGGCCTGGAAAACAGAAAAAGATCTGGAAGCGACGAAATGAGGACCAGATTGAAGGAATGTAATGAGATTCTGAGGTGAATTCTCATTGTAGATTCCAGCAGGGAGACGAGACGAAACATTCAGAGGCTGTCTAGAGATGAGTATTTGAGCGCCACGTCCAGGAAATTATCAAGGCATAAGTCTGAAATCCAACAGGAGATATTCATCTTCCAGAGAGGAGAAAAACAATGATAAAACTCCAACACACCAGAGCAAACAGCAAAAGACGGATCATCCTTTCAAGCCCATCTAAAAGGTATCAGCCAGCAGTATTCCTCACGAGAATACTGGCTATTGTACCATTCAAAATAGCACGGGCTTGCAGTTAAACCAATGAGATTTTCAATTGCACGAAGAAATCAGGAAATCGGTCCATGCTGCCTCAAAACACACAAAAGAAAATTCATAATCCATAACATGCAAAAATGCAAAAAATGGTTTTCCAGGAGGTCGTTCCAAAGAGTAATTTTAAAATAAACACCAAATATGGAGATCAGTGGAAGAAAAACATGCCAGGGTTCACTCAACCGGAAACATTGGTTGAACCTCAAACAAATATCATTAGTAACCATTTCCATAGCTATCTGAATCTGATACATAATTTATGGTGTTGACACTCTTGTCATTAGAACATGACATATTTCGTATTAGCAAAATAAAGTGCCTGCAAATTATTAATAATGCATAACATTATTTGATTACTTAAATGAACCATTAAATCACGGATGGCTGCTATCAAATCAAGTGAGTAAATCAAGGCACTCTTGATGGTCCTCCTTTCTGGTCTCATCGCATCCATGAGCTATGATATTCCAGCACCACCCTTTCTGAGTGGGTTCTCTCCTGAACAGAACTGATAAGAGATGGGAGTTTTTTTGTTCCTTCGAGATTAGATGAAGGGATTAGCACCTCAGCCAGAAAGATTACAACACTCGCCATCCGTACCAATCTCTCAACGACTGGGGACCTGATTTGTTAAAGGTCAGAGTGTGTAAAAACGTGCAATATTGATAACACCCACACACCCAGCTGATTTACCAGCAGGGGACTATGGAGGATTTCATCTTTCATGTAGAGTAAAATATCACATGTTGACATTTTGCGTGTTTAATAAATATGCATTTCTACGGAAGTCTTGAAAGACATGGCATTATCTCTCTTTGTTTCTTTTTCTTGTGATCTCAAGGTAACAAAAGCTGTTTTCTCTTTCAGGCCTTTCTGGCCTTGCATACTGGGCTGTTTTTATGTAGATTGATGAATGAGATATACTAAGGCTGAAAGTCACTTCAGGAATGGAGGGCAAACGTTAACTTTGTGGAACCCTGTTTCTATCCATTGAAAAGAAAATAAAACAAAGTTTTAATCATGAGAGAGTTTAGCGAAAAAAATGCCTTAAGCCAGTTTTATAGTATTGAATGTAACTTTTGAAGACACAAGCACAAATATACAACCGGGAAGAAGAAAAACACCCTGAAACTGAAAACAATGAACTCACTGGCAAAAATGTAAAATGCTCTTCAAATAAACAGTATTTTTGTTTGTTTCTTGAAACGTTATGTTCAATACGTTTCGCACAATTTTAATTACCGTATTTTCTGCACCATAAGGTGCACCGGATTATAAGGCGCAGTCTCAATTACGGGGTCTATTTCTGTACTTGACCAATACATAAGGCGCACCGTGTTATAAAGCGAGTGCTAAAACATACGGTTGTTACGCCTCGGCCAGCAGATGGCACCCCAGCAAGAACTAACTCTAGACACGTATGCCTCGGCCAGCAGATGGCACCCCAGTATGAACTAACTCTAGACACGTGACCTATTGTTTTGGATTCGGTTGGATTCGGTGATATATCCCAGCTGTGTCATGTTTGGTTTGATTATGTTGAGTATTTAAACCCCTCGGAGCTAAGAGCACATTGCGCGTTATTGTTCTTTGTTTGAAGGTCTGTCTGTTTGCCGAATGAAGCCAGTATGGTTAGCTTTAGCCAGTATGGTTAGCCTTAGCCGGGGATGCTAAGTGGGGCTTGTTTGTTTGTTTTGTTCTTAAAAAAGAAGGTTCTCCTGCACTTATTTAAACCCCTCGGGGCTAAGAGCACATTGCGCGTTATTGTTCTTTGTTTGAAGGTCTGTCTGTTTGCAGAATGAAGCCAGAATGGTTAGCCTTAGCTGAAGCCAGAATGGTTAGCCTTAGCCAGGGATGCTAAGCGGTGCTTGTTTGTTTGTTTTGTTCTTAAATAAAGACGGTTCTCCTGCACTTATTTACACCCCTCGGGGCTAAGAGCACATTGCACGTTATTGTTCTTTGTTTGAAGGTATGTCTGTTTGCCGAATGAAGCCAGTATGGTTAGCCGAAGCCAGTATGGTTAGTCTTAGCCGGGGATGCTAAGCGTTGCTCGTTTGTTTTTGTTCTTAAATAAAGACGGTTCTCCTGCACTTACTTATTGCCTCCAACGTCGTGACAACGGTCTACAAAAAAAAGGTAACGGAAGCAAAACAGTGAGTTGAATTGAACTTTATTCAACAAATGTTGTTTTGCAGCATAGCAGTTTAGCGCTGCCAGCGTACGTAGTGTACATATTACGTCCCTGTGTCAGCGGGAAATGGTCCGACAGTCAATCAAGCGGAGCGTTTACCAAAATCCCGCATTTTTACAGATTTTGGAACTCAGTCTACACATAAGGTGCAACGGATTATTAGGCGAACGGCAGATTTTTGAGAAAATTTAAAGCCTTTAGGTGCGTCTTATAGTACGGAAAATACGGTACAAAGTTTTAGACTGAAATTTCAGAATCCTTTTAAGTTTATTACTTGTCACACTGTATAAGATCCCAATAAAATTTTGGCTCAATTCTATAACACACTACATTTATACATTCTCCATGTCAGATTATACGATGAAGATCTTCTAATGATGGGCCTCTAATGAAGTACAGAACATGGGCTCGTATGTACACAAACATTGTGTACATGTTCAAAGTGAACGTGAGGTAATAAGGATTGGGTAATAAGGATTGGGTAATCTATTATCATGATTAATTTACATACAGTATTGCCAAAGGCATAAACCTAATCCATCCTCCTATTTGTGTCTTTTAGACGAGGGTCGTACCAGCGATTACACTCTGAAATCTCTGTCGCTGGCTGTCTTCGGTCACAATGGCAGTAAATCGGTCACCATTGAACCATCATATTATGCTTTAAAAGACCGCAGATTAAAAAAAAAGAAAGAAAAAGATTTTATGATGTACAATTTTTTGTCTGCGAAAGCAAACTGGGGTCTACAGCAGGGGTGGGCAATCTTATCCAGAAAGGGCCGGTGTGGATGCAGGTTTTCATTCCAACCAAGCAGGAGGCACACCTGAATCTATTGAAAGCCAAAATCAACTAATTAAACAGGTGGAATCAGGTGTGCCTCCTGCTTGGTTGGAATGAAAACCTGCACCCACACCGGTACTGGTCCTTTCCAGATAAGATTGCCCACCACTGGTCTATAGTGTCAAGTCAGCTGTAATAAAATTATCAAAATGGCAATGGTCACACATTGCTGACAACATTTTAAAAATGTTTTCAGGGGTTCTGAGTGGGGAAGAGAAGAGCCGGGAGAAGGCGAATTTGAATCCTGATGATGGATGTCATCCAGGAATCGAAGAGATTTAGCAATGAGCTATGCTGTCTGAGTGGGAGTGGTGGCACTGTCAACCAGAGCAACACTAGCCAACTGTGGATGTATGCAAAAGAGGGCAGATAGCGCCTTTCCCTGAGTGTGTTCAGCTTCCCTGTGATACAGCGTGAGCAACAGTTAGAAAAGTTGTGGTGGCAGGCTTGATGTGTCTCAGAGGAATCTAGCCTCCCTGGCTGACAGGTGTCGTGTACTAGAGAAGAGCTAAGTTGGGGAGAAAATGGGGTTAAAATGGGGTTTAAAATTATCTACCTTATTATCATAATAATATATATAGTCTTATATACTCTTTTGTTTTGAAGTTTATACTGTATATTGAACAATTCTTCAGTGTGAATCATGGCAATTATTCTTGAGTTCTCAATTTTAGTCTTAATTTTTCGAGAAGCAATCTAAGCTCATCTTGTGGGAACAAACAGCACATTCTCTTATTTTGCATGGGACATTATTCACACAATTATAATCTGCACACCTCCTCCAAGATGCCCACTAACTGTGTGTACACACAAATTAGTACTCGTTATTTGGTATCTTATTATTTCAGCTGAAGCTGAAAATGCTTCTTCTGCCACAAAATCTCAGTCTTGTTACAGAAAGGAGAAAAGAATTCTGTGCAAAGTCCCAGCTCCATTCTAATTGCCTATCCAGCACACACACACACACACACACACGCACACACACAAACACAAGGAACTGACCAGTGCGAAATCAAGGAATTTCCTTCCTGATCCACCATGAAATCGATGGCATCTGTGAAGTACGCTTAGCCAAGATTTTTGAGCTTGGCAAAAAGAAATGTTTAGTACTGACCCATGGCATGTGTGAAGGCAGGTGGGGATGGACTGGGGGGCTGTGTGACCCACCCTCGTTCCCTTTAGTCATCCGGATAGACGGGAAGGCACTGTGTGCACAGGGAGTGTGTGTAAGATAGCTAGAGGATGAAATGTCAGCAACTGCAAACCCTGATCTCACACACAGGGGCATGATCTCACACATAAGCATGCCATCAGCTTCTCTGGACCGAGATCATCAACCACTCATTTACATATGGTTTTATTGCCTATTATTAACTGCGTAATAAAATATGAAGAAAATAAAATAGAACCACATGATAAGAAGACACTTATAACATAGCAGACTTGACAACTCCAAAAAGGAATAGTCCTATATGGAATATAACCCAGGAAATGCAATACAGTTTTCAAATGTTTGTCTCATATCATTGCTATGTTGATGACACCCAGCTCTATTTGTCCTTCCAGCCTGACGATCCATCCGTCTCTGAACGCATCTCTGCTTGCCTGTCAGACATCTCGGTCTGGATGAGGAAACACCATCTTAAGCTCAACCTGGCAAAATCTGAGCTTCTTGTCATCCCAGCCTGTTCCTCTATCAACCACAACCTCACTGTACAGCTCAGCTCAACCACACTCAAGCCAACCAGGGCCGCCAGGAACCTTGGGGTGATTCTTGATGACAGCTTGACCATTACAGACCACATCTCAACAACTGCACAGTCCTGTAGGTTCATCCTGTACAACATCAAGACAATCCAACCCTACCTCACGAAACAGGTTATACTGTTCTAGATACTAGATACTAGTCCAGGCTCCTGTTATCTAAAACTGGACTACTGCAACTCACTACTTTCGGGCCTCCCAGCCAGCTCCATCAAACCCCTTCAGATGATTCAGAATGCTGCAGCATGCTTCGTTTTCAACCAGCCGAAGAGAACCCATGTCACACCCCTATTCATCTCCCTCCACTGGCTTCCTGTAGCTGCCCGCATCAAATTCAAGGCCATGATGCTCACCTACAAGACCTTGTCTGGAACAGCACCCTCCTACCTCAACTCTCTCCTGAAGACAATCTGCGATCGATTAGCGACCGACGTTTAGTAGTTCCTACTCAGCGTGGTGCAAGGTCCCTTTCCAGAACCTTCACACTGACTGTTTCTCAGTGGTGGAATGAACTTCCAACCTCAATTCGGACTGCAGAATCTCTCACCATCTTCAAAAAACAGCTAATGACCCACCTCTTCCATGAACATCTAACCAACTCATAAAAAAATAAATAATAATAATAATATTTTTTTTTGCACTTACAACTCTACTCTGTGCACTTTGCTTCTTCTGGAACTCAATTAATGGATCTTGTATAGTAGCACTACTTGTATTGTTCTCTGCTTGATATATCGCTTTGCTTGTATTTCTCATTTGTAAGTCGCTTTGGATAAAAGCGTCTGCTAAATGAATAAATGCAAATGTAAATGTATAAACTGTGAAACATTTCCACGCAGTTAACATTTTCACTGCTGAGTTACTGCTCAAAATGTCAAAATGTGCAGGACAGAAAAACAAACAAACAGCTTTTTAAATCACTGTGCAGTTATCATGACTGTAAACATTATTTGTAGGCTGTTAGATTTGTCACCTCGTTGTAGGGCTATTTGACAATTTTTCAGTCAAAACTCGCTGTTTATCTCCTTCAGCTGAAAAGAGAAAAACAAAGCACTATAAAATGACTATAGGTCACTGATGTTAACTATATACAGTACTTATTTAATTATAGCTATAGTTGAAAACATTGAAAATACAAACCACAAAACTACTAATATGAGATGGAGATGGGGCTGGGACTTAATATTAGAGAGTTCAAAACACGTTTCCAACTGTAAATCATTCCTGATTCATACGTCGATTGGCTCATCTTCTGTTTTTATTAGGGGAAAAAAGAAAACAGTTCTTTTGGTCTATTTTTGAGTGTTACTGTAATCTGTACTGTAAATTATGTTAAAAATGCAGAGCTCCTATGCAAAATGCGCCAAGGTTGGCAGATCTGATACAGTTATTCAATTATTACCTTTTTTTTTTTCAATGTCACCCTTTGTGCCTGCTGCAATTAGTCTGCCTTTGAGAGAAAGGTGTTTGTAAATCAATACATTTCTTCTGACCGGTCACCTTTATCCTATACCTTTAACCTATACCGTTAAAACGCATGCCCTGTGAATGGGACTGGTCTCTTCCAGGATGATAATGTCCCCATACACAGGTCACAAGGATTCACTGAATGGGTTGATGAGTATGAAAATTACAGTCACCAGATCTCAACCCAACCGAACACTAACACTGGGGTGGTAGAGAAGGCTGTGCACTAATCGTACAGCTTTTGGAAGAATGGTGTTCATACTTCCAGCATGGTTTCACTTGTACACTTGAAGAACCTGTACCAAGGAGCACTAACGATGTCCTGGCAGCTCATGGTGGACCGACACTGTGTGTCGTAGTGAAAGAGTAAGAATGACAAGCCTCTAAGTTTGGGCAGTATTTTACAATATTCACTAAAAGTCCCTTTATTCAGTAGGAATTAAAGAAAGTGGGCTGACGTGGGCATAGCGTTAGTGAAGCATATGAAGAACTTAATGGAGAGCTCAGGAACTTTGAGGAATAAAAATGTAAAATATAAATTATTTACTGAGGTGGTAAACTGATGCAAACAGATCGTAGAAGTAACAATTACGCATTATGCAACATTATGCATCACCACTGGAATATTTCGCAATCATATAATAATAATAATAAATCATTCATTGAAACATCATGACAGGGTGAAACAAAGTGCAAATATTAAGACACACATAGAGCATTTTTAACAGTGAGGAAGAACTTCTGTGGAATTGTTTGTCTTGAATGCAATAAGAAACCTATTTGTATGATCTGTTAGATTTTAAAGCTTCAATGCTAGATCATTATCCATCCATCCGTCTTCTATACCACTTATCCTTTTCTTCAGGGTCACCTGGAGCCTATCCCAGGGAGCATCGGGCACAAGGCGGGGTACACCCTGGTGCCAATCCATCGCAGGGCACAATCACATACACATTCACACACTACGGACACTTTGGACATGCCAATCAGCCTAACATGCATGTCTTTGGACTGGGGGAGGAAACCAGAGTACCCGGAGGAAACCCTCACAGCACGGGGATAACATGCAAACTCTGCGCACACACAGGGTCACGGTGTGAGTCGAACCCTGACCCTGGAGTTCTGATTCAAACATGCTAACCACTAAGCCACTGTGCGTCCTTTCTAGAGCATAATTTCATTTTTATTTTTGCCTACAACAATGAGAAATTTACCAAAAAAAACATACCAGTGTATTTCACACAAGTACATAGAAATATCAGTCAGGAAAAAAAAACATTTTATCAGGTTATAAATATAGGCCTCAATAAAAAGACGTATTGACATTGTAAAAAAATAAAAAATAAAATAAAAAGTTAATGATGTTATCTTGTATGCAAAAACATAGTTTAAAATGAATAATATCAGACATTGCCACCATACAGTTCAACACAGGAGAGTAGACTTACTGTAAATGTAATTAAAAAATATATTGAATAATGGTCATTCAGTTGTTAGTTCCTGAATAACCCCAATTTATAAACCCGTCAGAAATTTCTATAGCTTGAGTAAAGGTCATTGACCATAAAATTGAGATTTGAACTTCTAGTCACACCTTCGGCCATAACCTGACACAGTGCGTACACTCTATAATCCGGTAGACAGATTTGCTGTACACAATAAAAGCAGCTTGTATAACTCCCTCACCCTCAACAGAGACCACACTGGAGACCCTGAGCTTCCTCGTGCAGTATGTTCTTCAGGGAAAAGCATTTCCAGGATGAATTACGTATCCACCTCAGATGACTGCTTCACTTCGATTTGTTAGTGGCTCTGGGAGGCTGTGGCCTAGTGGTGTTTGAGCTTAGAAATGTATTGTGAAAGTCTCAGCAGGCACAAACATTAATGGCTTCTCCTCAGGTAGCTGCATGCTGGAGTCCAACAAGCTCTCTTTGCCATAATGGATATACGTCTGATGGATAAGAGGCTACAGAGGAAGAGCAGAGGGATGGGAGTAGGGGCATAGGGAGATAAATGGAGGTTGCTGCTTCATGTAGGATATAGAAGAAGTATTTAAAAGGTGTTTGATGAACTGTACATGTCTAATTGGTCTAGCTGATTTATGGCCTGCTCAGATGTTGTGCCATCACATCTTATTCCAATGTGCTTACCATATGTCTCTCTGTCGCTCTCTCTCTCAATATACACTATATGGCCAAAAGCATGTGTATACTTGACGTTCATATCTATATGTGCTTGTTGAACATCCCATTCGAGATTTAGTCCCCCTTTGCTGGTATAATAACCTCCATTCTTCTGGGAAGGCTTTGTATTAGATTTTGGCGTGTACGTGTGTCGATTTGTGCCCATTCAGTCACAAGAGTATTAGTGAGGTCAGGAACCAGTGTACTCTCACTAAGCCTCCATTATAGCCATGTCTCTTTGTTATATACAGTGAGGGGAAAAAAGTATTTGATCCCCCTGCTGATTTTGTACGTTTGCCCACTAACAAAGAAATGATCAGTCTATAATTTTAATGGTAGGTTTATTGGAACAGTGAGAGACAGAATAACAACAAAAGAAATCCAGAAAAACGCATGTCAAAAATGTTATAAATTGATTTGCATTTTAATGAGGGAAATAAGTATTTGGCCCGTCTGCAAAACATGACTTAGTACTTGGTAATGACTTAGTAATTACTTTTCATTTTAAATGTCCTGGCTGAGGGAAGGAGGTTCTCACCCAAGATTTGACGGTGGGGATGGTGTTCTTGGGGTCATAGGCAGTATTCCTCCTCCTCCAAACACGGCAAGTTGAGCTGATGCCAAAGAGCTCCATTTTGGTCTCATCTGACCACCAGAGGACAACTGGGTGAAAGTGTTGTGGTCAGATGAGACCAAAATGGAGCTCTTTGGCATAAGCTTAACTCGCCGTGTTTGGAGGAGGAGGAATGCTGCCTATGACCCCAAGAACACCATCCCCACCGTCAAACATGGAGGTGGAAACATTATGCTTTGGGGGTGTTTTTCTGCTAAGGTGACAGGACAACTTCACCGCATCAAAGGGACGATGGACGGGGCCATGTACCGTCAAATCTTGGGTGAGAACCTTCTTCACTCAGCCAGGGCATTGAAAATGAAAAGTCATTACTAAGTCATTACCAACTACTAAGTCTTGTTTTACAGAGAGTTCAAATACTTATTTCCCTCATTAAAATGCAAATCAATTTATAACATTTTTACATGCGTTTTTCTGGATTTTTTTTTTTGTTGTTATTCTGTCTCTCACTGTTCAAATAAACCTACCATTAAAATTATAGACTGATCATTTCTTTGTTAGTGGGCAAACATACAAAATCAGCAGGGGATCAAATACTTTTTTCCCTCACTGTATACATATAATTAAGTGGCCACACATTGCTTCACTTTTGACTAAATGTGAAGTGTACTATGAAGAAAAACCATCATAAGGAACAGCTCTCCATTCACCTTTGTCTATCTCGCTCTCGCTCTCGCTCTACTCTCTCTATTCCTTATTTATGTTATGACCACAGTACTGATCAGTAGCGATGTCTACCCCCTCTGGTTCTGATAGCTTTATTAGAAGTAGGCCCCACATTTGATCATGTTCCAGCCACTGACAGTTTCAGGATGATCAAAGTCACTGGCAGTGCCCACTAGAGCGCCTCAGCATGGAATGAAAAGAAAAAGTGGAATGAATAACAATCACAGTTTTTGATATGCCACAGTATAACCTTAAAAAAGGACATTTTAAAGACAACGCTGTATGTTTTAACCTCTTATGACCCTCGTATACTTCAATATTTTATTAAAAACTGGACTGCATTTGATCCTTGTTCAAATGTGGCTTTTAATACCAATTTAATAAGCAGTTAAATAGTTCTGATTAGTGATGATTGACATCACTGTAATCCTACAGTTCAGTCCTGAGCTCAGGTTACTCAGTCCCTCGAGGATTAGCGATTTTGCATTCGCAGAAATTAACGCACAATCAAGCAAACTCTGCAATATTCAGAGGAGCTTGCAATTTTTCAAATATACCACAGATTTTTGGCAGATTTGGGCGGAGACACGGCATGTGACATCATCACAATGCTCATTCAGTCAAAGCCCTCTTAGATTCACGTGCAGCGAACATGAGTGCAACTAAAAGGTCTCATTTACCAACAAACATCAGTGTGAAAGACATTGCAAAACAATTTTGTACAATTGCCATTCTGCCAATAAAACGTAGTGTTCCACTACCAAAAAAGCACAAAAACCTCTACAAATGGGACCACAAATTTTTAAAAAAGCAGCAGCGAAAGAACGCATTTTTGGTCGCAACAATCACAAAAAATTCCGCGAAATCCTGTCTGGACTGGTTACACTTTATGTGGAGTTTCCTCCCGTGTCTGCATGGGTTTCCTCTCACCTCCCAAAAACATGCCGGTAGATGAACTGCCTACTCTAAATTGCCCTTACATGTTAATGTGTAAGCTTGGTGTCTGTGATGGACTGGCATCTAATCCTGGGTGTATTCACGCCTCACACCCAATGTTCCTGGGATAGCATGACCCTGAATAAAGCATAAATAAAGAATAAAGCAGTTACCAAAGATGAATGAATGACAGCAGTGTATGTAATACTGCTGAAACTCTCCTGGCCACTGGTATTTGGTTAATGAGTAAAGTACACAATATACATTCTGTTTGTGAGTGTAAACATTTGTGCAATCATCAGATCCTGCTGGTGAGGCTTACTACAAGATTCCTCTCTTTCAACAATGATGCCGCTACTCATATATAAACCTTTAGCATGCTAAACGTGTGTGATGTACTCTTGTGACTGTCAAAATTCAGGGTAGGGTGATTAGGTAGTAGAATAACATTAGCTGCATACCTATTTCTGTATAACTATTTCCTGATCACTTCCTTGTGAATTTAATTCCTCCACACCACACTCTGAACCCAGAGCTATGGGGGACGCCAGGCCTGAGGCATGCAGCTTCTATTTCCATGCCCAGACCAGCCTTGGAGGGAGGGCATATGGAAACGTGGCAAGGGCTGCAAAGGGAGACTGTTAATGCCGTGTATCATATCTCCTATTTAAACACTCTCTATTAATGCAGATATGGACAGAGCCAGCCTTTTCCAAGCAACGCGTCATAATATTTAGCACTGTTGCAGCGCCACAAGGCCTCCGGCTTCACATTCGCTCACATGCTGTCGTCTCTCTGTCGACTGTCAGGGTCACGATGAGGAGTCAGGCGCCTCACAGACACACGTGGTACACTTGATGCCTGGCACTTGGCCACTGTTTGTCATTTATGCATCCTAGTGACCAAAGCGGGTGTCAACTAGATGGAGACTCCCCGTGGTGATGCTGCAGCAAAGAAAGCAGGTCAAGCTAAAGTGTGGAAAATGGTAACAGCAGAAACAAACTCAGCAGATAAAAAAAAAAGCTTGCTGCTTTTGTCATTGTTCAGCTACAGGATTGACATTTAAGCCAAGTTAGGCTTTCATCCTGGCCTCGTGCTACAAAACCCACAAGACTCTATGGAACAAGAAGCATGTGATGGACTTCCTCTTGGAGAGTGGCTTAATCTTTCTTAAAAAGGTTCCACAGCAGGATCTGCAGTATATTATCTGCCTCTCTGAAGTCACACTAAAAAGCACCAGAACAAGAGGCTAAACTTCAGAGAGCTCCACAGAAAGACGGGGACAGATCAGCCTTTGGTGTTAGAAGTAGCATGTCTGGAAGCCATCTGAAGTAGTGACTATACTAAGACCAGTCAAAGAAACGGGGACTTAAAAAGTTGAATTTTCAAGATTGGATAGACAGCATTTAGTGGCTTTCTTTTTTAGCTGCAGTTATTATAACTTATCTAATATATATGTTCCACAGAGCAAGTAAAGCCCTGCTCCTTGAGATGCTCGCTAAACATCTTATACGTACATTGCGATAGACCAAATTTCAATGAGGCATTCTACCTTGTCTTTGGTCCAAGTTAAACCATGATTGATATTGTGAGCCATTAGCAAAGCAAACACATTTTAAGTAACGCAGTTCCCATCATGCATTGCTATACAGTTTGTTTCATTGGTCCGTTGGGTCCGATTGCTTTCTCACCATAAGTGAACCGCTCCAGAGTTCATTTGCAATCTTGAAAGTGGTGGCCTCGGTCTGACTGTTTCGGTGTGGATCTGAGCGTGATTGCCTTGTTCAAATACATCTAAACGAACCAAAACAAGGGAGAAAATGCACCAGGCACAGAAACAAACGCTCCGAACAAGCCAGGTGTGAAAACGCCCGAAAAAGTAAATACATGCTGCTCTAGTTGAGCTGAAAGGATAAAGATCCTTCTTCAAGGGCACAACACTCTGATCAGTAGGCTACTTAACCACCACTCAGATCATCAATGTGATGCAAGACCTTAATGTCAACATTACTACATTTTATCCAAAGCGACTTACAAATGAGAGCACACTCACACACCAATGGTAGCAGTGCTACCCATGCAAGGTGCTAGCTTATCATCGGGGGCAACTTAGGTTTCAGTGTCTTGCCCAAGGACACTTCGGCATGGGATCACCCGGGCCGGGATTCGAACCACCAACCCCACGATTAGTGGATTAGTGGACAACCCGCTTTACCGACTGAGCCACAGCCGCCCAGTTCTACTACAGATCAAATCATGTCATGTCAAGTTTATTCATCATTTGCACAGTATGCCAGGAAATTCTTGTGGCGAGGGTAGAGTAAGCTGCTGACGTAATAGAACAGGATAAACACACACACACACACACACACACACACACGTGTCTGCATCCATTTAATTGTCCAAATATCTGTATCTGTATAGAGATTTAAAGTGGATGAAGCAGGCGTGGTCAAAACCAGATTTTTATTTTTTGGTTCATAATTGATTATTCATAATTGGTCTTAGCTAGAGATTTTTATTTTAATAAAAATTTCTAATAAAATATTGGTTCCATTTCTCAAAAGCAAACCAGCAGAATTATTTAAACCGCTGAGACCCTAACCAGGCAGTTATTAGCGATAAATGACTGAAACCTGGTCCGTCAAGGCCCCTGACCTTCACTGCCACCCGTGTAGCAGCACACCCGACCCCCACAGTTCACCCCACAAGTGGAGGGCCCATAGGATGGAAAGGGAGGGGTGCCACCCTGCTTTTTCGGGCTTTGCCCGGCTGGGCTCCGTGGCAAACCCAACCACCAGGCGCTCGCAGTCGGGGCCTCCCTCTGGGCCCGGCTCAAAAATTCCCGGGCTTCCTTCAGGCAGGGTAACTTCTCCTCTCTTTATCTTTTTCATGAGGGTTCTTGGAACCATTCTTAGTCTGGCCCCTTCTCAGGAGGGTGGCTGGCCTCTCCCTTAGAGATAGGGTGAGAAGCTCGGCTATCCGAGAGGAACTCAGAGTACAGCCACTGCTCCTTTGCATTGAAAGGAGCCAGTTGAGATGGATCGGGCACCTGGTAAGGATGCCCCCTGGGTGCCTCCCTAGGGAGGTGTTCAAGGCACATCCAGCTGAGAGCAGACCTCGGGGAAGACCCAAGACTAGGTGGAAAGACTATTTTTCCACACTGGCCTGGGAATGCCTCGGGATTCCCCGGTCAGAGCTGGTTAATATGGCTCGGGAAAGGGAAGTTTGGGGTCCCTTGCTGGAGCTGCTACCCCTGCGACCTGATTACGGATAAGCGGTTGAGGATGGATGGATGGACGGACTGAAACCTGTAAATATTATTAAGCAGTGCAGCACATTTACATTAATGAATGTAGTCTTTCTTTGTCCTGCGCGCATTATATCGGACTGCTTGATCGTGCTTGGTTGAGAGTAAAAGCCTCTTGATCATGCAGCTTTTTTTTTGTGTTCTATAGGATTCCAGTCGTGACTTACACCGCTAAACTCAAAACTGGAAATTATTTTAATTTCCGTTTTGTTTGAAGTAATTGCTTATTTGGAGCTATAAGCTCTTGATGATGTGTGTTGGTGTCATAATGTTACGATGTGACAATAACGAAAGCCCTTCAGGCAGCATCCTGAAAATTGCCATGATCCCGCAATCCTCTCATCCATCACCATCTGCTTCACAAAGCCCACTCACTGGTCTCTGTTCCACAACCAAGTGCTCCATACATGCATTCATACACATTTACACCCACACAAAATATTTTTTACAGACAAATACATGCTATCTTTCACTTTGTCAGCACGCACAGACGTGGTGTATTGATGTATATTAAATATATTATATGTACTGACCACCCATGGTAAAAATTGCCTGTTAAAGGAACATGTGCATGAACTAGACATGTTCTTAAATGTATATGAACCAGAACAGGAACGTTTTAGCCTGGGGAGCATTGAGAGCATGTGTGTACCTGTCTAGACTTTGTGTCATAAAGTGAGTAGCAGGCAGAAAGAATGAAGAGCGACTGAGTTATTGTACAGCTGAGCTGAAAGAGGGAAACACAGGAGACTGATCTGCTGATCACATTGATCTGCTGTCCAGGACTCAACATTTTATACTAAAATACAGTACTGTGCAAAAGTCTTAGGCACATGCAAAGAAATCTCACTTGCATGCAGTGACTTGCTTCTTGCCTCCAAAACATTTAGCTAACATTACTATATCTAGCTACTACTATATCTACTATAACTAGCTGTCTTGCTAATTTGAGATTTTTGGCATTTTTGTCAATCATGCAGCAGCTAGGTCAATGGTTGTAATATAATGTCTTAAATGTATCCTGTGAAAAGCATTTAGCTTTTAAACAATTTAGCTAGTGACTCTGTCTTGGGACTCCAGCTGCATTAACTAATGATCAAGCTAGCAAAGAAAATTCAATTCAAAATTCAATTTAGTGCTCGCCACTAAAAAAGCTGCAAGGAAATTAGATGCAATAATAAGACGTAACAAGGGGTAGAAAAGGAAGTCCCTCCAGGATTACGTGATTTCCCAATAACAGAAATTATTACAAAATCAAGCAAAGGCCGCAATATTCTGAGGAGTTATTATTTTTTTATTTTTCCAAATTACCACAGATTTGGGCCAAGACACGTAATGTGACGTCATCACAACACGCATTCAGCCAAAGCCCTACTCAATTCACGTACGTCAAACATGAGTACAGCTAAAAGGTCTTATTTACCAACAAACATCACTACGACAGATCATGCAAAAGAATTTTGTGTAATTGCAATTTCGCAGTAGTTTTCCGCAAAAAAGCACAAAAAAAAAATAATAAAAAAATTTAAGTCACAGCAAAATCAAGCATTTTTCAATGCAACAATCACAAAAAAAAAACCCTACTAAAATGACACAAAATATCAGCTAAAATGATCTTAAGGACAGACCTACATTATATTAAGGGGAATTATACATATGCACTGCTTGCCCAAGAAGCACAAATTGGCCGCCACCCAAACGTAAAGGCTAGAGCCATGCCAACCAAGCATGTCATGCAATACGCCAGCGTGTCATGCTTTATCCTCCGGATAGACAGAGTAATGATAGCTGTGTCTTTTTGCAGCAGAGAGAGCACGAAACTTGGCTCTCGTGCATGCTGTATGAAATACAGACAGACTTACAACCAAGTTCTACATGCAGGAACACTAAATGGCAGCATGTGGGCTTTTTCTGGTTCAAACCCATATCCTCCTACACATTTATTATACAAATAAATACAATAATCTCTCTGTGTGTGTGTGTGTGTGTGTGGGTGTGGGTGTGTGTGTTGACATCAGTGTTCACGAAAGAGCAGCCAAAACATTGCTATCATTAGCTGTGACACTGAAAAAAATGAGCTGTTAGGCCAAGCTGGAGTGAAAATGTCAGTAAAAAAAGTGATGAAGAATTGGTAGCGATAACTGGAAACACGGTGCACTTGAGTTGTCAGCGTTAAGTATAAAACTTGTCAGGCAGCGGTATACAGTGGGGGAAAAAAGTATTTGATCCCCTGCTGATTTTGTACGTTTGCCCACTGACAAAGAAATGATCAGTCTATAATTGTAATGGTAGGTTTATTTGAACAGTGAGAGACAGAATAACAACACAAAAATCCAGAAAAACGCATGTAAAAATGTTATAAATTAATTTGCATTTTAATGAGGGAAATAAGTATTTGACCCCCTCTCAATCAGAAAGATTTCTGGCTCCCAGGTGTCTTTTATACAGGTAACGAGCTGAGATTAGGGACACACTGTTAAAGGGAGAGCTCCTAATCTCAGTTTGTTACCTGTATAAAAGACACCTGTCCACAGAAGCAATCAATCAATCAGATTCCAAACTCTCCACCATGGCCAAGACCAAAGAGCTCTCCAAGGATGTCAGGGACAAGATTGTAGACCTACACAAGTCTGGAATGGCTACAAGATCATTGCCAAGCAGCTTGGTGAGAAGGTGACAACAGTTGGTGCGATTATTCGCACGCAGATGGAAGAAACAGAAAAGAACTGTCAATCTCCCTCAACCTGGGGCTCCATGCAAGATCTCACCTCGTGGAGTTGCAATGATCATGAGAACAGTGAGGAATCAGTCTAGAACAACACGGGAGTTGGCATCAACTCAACTCGTCGTGTTTGGAGGAGGAGGAATGCTGCCTATGACCCCAAGTACACCATCCCCACCGTCAAACATGGAGGTGCAAACATTATGCTTTGGGGGTGTTTTTCTGCTAAGGGGACAGGACAACTTCACCGCATCAAAGGGACGATGGACGGGGCCATGTACCGTCAAATCTTGGGTGAGAACCTCCTTCCCTCAGCCAGGGCATTGAAAATGAAAAGTAATTACTAAGTCATTACCAAGTACTAAGTCATGTTTTGCAGAGGG
>JAFFST010052197.1:179419-190645 GCA_022414735.1 Noturus placidus
ACGGAGACTTGATTACACACAGGTGGATTCTATTTATCAACATTAGACATTTAGGTCAACATTGGATCATTCAGAGAATCTCACTGAACTTCCGGAGAGAGTTTGCTGCACTGAAAGTAAAGGGGCTGAATAATTTTGCACGCCCAATTTTTCAGTTTTTTATTTGTTGAAAAAGTTTGAAATATCCAATAACTTTGGTTCCACTTCATGATTGTGTCCCACCTGTTGTTGATTCTTCACAAAAAATGACAGTTTTATATCTTTATGTCTGAGGCCTGAAATGTGGCAAAAGGTCGAACAGTTCAAGGGGGCCGAATACTTTCGCAAAGCACTGTACAAGTTTAGTCCAGACACTGTTGGGTGTCTGTGTGTAGAGTATCGTGACTCTGTTTTGAGCTTCTGGTGAGCAGAGTGATGGGAAAGGGGAGGGGTGTGTCCCCCCCTGATGGGCATACAATTCACACCTCTCCACAATAACAATGGTACAGAGATAAAACGGGCAGCACAACTAAAGCGTTTTTGATAGTAAAACACTCTGTACAGCTGCCACAATAAAATTATTTATACGATTTAAACCTAATAGACTAGGTCAAAAAAATATATACTGCAAATTCTTAAAGCCCTGAGTGTCTACTACTCCACTATTGTGGACTGTGACATAACAAATATGTTCAGTGCTGAACTTGGGCACTCCAAAACATGCAGAAATAAAGTTTTTTGGCCTCTGGTAAAATGAGTATGAGAATAAAGTGTTTAGCAAAGCCTCCAGTGACAGAACACAACACAACACAACATGAGTTGCTGACTTTTTATGAGGGCACAAACACAATGTGCTACCTTACAAAATTGTGTTAGAAGATAATGATCAGATACTTTCTCTTGGTCTATATTAACACACCAAACTACTAAACTAGTAAACTCCCTCGCCATATGTTTATTATAGGTCAGGTATCATGTTTCTGCCTAGTCAATTCAGTTTCCAGGTAACCAGCTGCTCGAAATATCAAGACACGTGCATTATTGGAAAGAATCTAATATTTAGTAAAGCCTCCAGTAACACAACACATTATAACCCCAAAATTATGGCTTAAATGGCCCACAACTACCAGGCAATAAAAGGCACTCTGCTGCCTTCACATACTCTAATGGATTATTAAAGCTCTGTCAAATATGGTTTATATCAGCGGGACAGACAGGATCAGCTCTCAGCAGCGTATTGGCTTTCACAACAGTCTATAGGGATGCCAGGGCTTGCTATTGTGAGAGACAATTTTGCTCTCATGATAGGTGAAATATGATTGTTGCGCTGAAGGGCACTGAATTTTTGTTGGGTAACTCACTTTTGGTTTTTAAAAATAGTCCCTCACAGGCTTGTGCATGTCTTCCCCAGCATGTTGAACCATATTCTTCGGCTGTGGCTCAGTGGGTAGAGCATATTCGGGGCGGCTGTGGCTCAGTGGGTAGAGCGGGTTGTCCACTAATTCACTAACCGTGGGGTTGGCGGTTCGAATCCCGGCCCGGGCGACTCCACATGCCGAAGTGTCCTTGGGCAAGACACTGAACCCTAAGTTGCCCCCAATGGCAAGCTGGCAGCTCTGCTACCATTGGTGTGTGAATGTGATCTCATTAGTAAGTCGCTTGTAAATGTAAAAATGATATTTCTGTAAAGCTGCTTTGAGACAATGTACCATTGTAAAAAAGCGCTATACAAATTGATAATTATTATTATTATATTCTCCAAGCTCCTCCCTGCCAACCTATCATCAGGCATTAACATTAAAGTACAGCAGCCAAGCTCAGAATCAAAGCTCAGGACGACAGAAAAACAAAAAAGGTAATGTTAATGAGTTGTTTAATTACTGTAGTGAGGTGGTTATTGTAATAAAAACACCAAGGCTTTGTTTACACACACAACGTGCTTTTTACAGAAGGAGCTGAGTGATGACTCAAAGTCCCCCTTATCTGCCTCTCCTGGATGGCTCTACAGGGTGCTCTACACTGCTGCAATACCCTGAACTCTCTTTTAGCTTCATGTACATTGAGACAGAAAGCATCAATGTAGCAAATACATTAGAATTATAATGTGATGTTAACTGTAGAATCCATACATTATGTTCATTTATTCATCTTCAGTAACTGATTTTTCAAGTAACGGTGGATCTGGAGCCTGCCCAGGTATATGAGAATACACCCTGGATGGGATGCCAGTCCATAGCATGGCACCACACACACACACACACACACACACACACACACACACACACACACACACACACACACAGTCCGCCTACTGTTATATGATTGGGAAGTGGGAGGAACCTGGAGAACATTGAGGAAACTCAGCTGGATGCAGAGAGGACAGGTAAAAACTCCACACAAGACAGCAACCCGAGCTCATGATTGAACCCAGGGTCCCTGGAGTTGTGAGGTGACAACGCTACCTGCTGTACCACACCAGCAGAACACAAATCTTATCTGTTTCATTTATTTCAATAGCGTTTTTTAAGAATAGAGCTTGTCACACACAGCTTTACAGAAATCCGGATGTAGACAATTATACACTATTAAGACCACAGCGTTTTAATTTTCGGGAATACAAAGCCAAAATATATTGCACAGGTGAAAATCTGAATGGTGTATTAACTATATGTTTGGAGATTGAATGGAGTGTATCTATAAATCCCATTTAAACATACTCAATTGGAACCAATATATACCATACAAAGGTATATTTTCTTACAAAAGTACTTACGGAATGACCCCAGTGACAAGAAATGGTATTATGTAGCCTATTTTTGGAGTCTGATCAGCATACACTAAGATATAATAGTACTACAAGTGTTTGTGAAAACAATTTAAGAAAAGTGCTCGCCCTATTATCAGAAGATCTGAAGATTGAATTCTGAAGATGCCACAGCCATTTGTCCAAGAACACAGGATGGGAGGGATGGCATAATTTCTCTTCCCTGGGAGATGTCAACATAGTGCTGAGCTTCGTGCTTCAAATTTATTTGTGTAGATTCTTTGCATTTTGAATTATGAAGTCAACACAAGCCCACAAGTATAGATTATTAAAACAGTGATGATTACTTGCACAAAATTATGCATTAAACTGCCTAGCCAGCGTGAGCAATTTTCCCTGATATCAAAGCAGCTACATTACATTTCCAAGGCTAAGGTCTGCTAGGTCTGGCTTGAGTTGCAAAAATTATTCTGCTGCCTGTGACAGCCTCCTTTGCACCCTAGCACACATCTCCTATATAATCTGTCACACAGATTTCACCTGCACCGTTGGAGAAGAAACAGAGAAGGACATGACCATGAGAACTTTGACCCTATGAGTGTGTATCTCAGTTTTCATTGTTCAAACTCCCCTCTATAATGACCTCATTCCCACTCCATAAACCAGCACCCTTCACAGTGTACCCTTGCATTCCATAATATGATGGAAACCTGTTATGAACTATAAAAGTCTCACTTTTCTCTAATCAGTAGAGGCATGTGTTCTGAATTACACATTCGTACACTTACGGGTGTCAAATCGACCAGGTGGTTCATGCAATATCTTTATACATCTTACTGCTTGGGTCTGCATCACGGCATCAAAACCTCCGCCTTTAAATGACATTAGAATTGATAAAAATAACAATGTTTCAACTTAATATTACACAGCATGCACAACTTCACTTTCCTGTTCTGGGTTCATCCCTACTCTAGTTACGTGCACAGCAAAAATATACGTCTACTCATGTTTGTTTTGATTGCCTAGTCGTTTCCGAGCCTTGATTTCAGACTGCTGATAGCAAACAACATGCGCAACGCAAACTACCGGCCATGACAGGGTGCTTCCTGGCAGTAGAGATAAGGTTTCAAAATGACTAGTAAGTTACTCAACACAAATTCCCCGTAGAGGTCGCAGAGGCAAATAAGATTGGGATATATTTAATCATATTTTTTACAATCAGGGTAAAAAGTTATTCAGTGTAGTCAAGTACAACATCTGCTTGTTTGTGTTTGGACTCGTCTCTTGTCAGTCATTTTATAGACAGTCAACTCCACAGGCCACCGCAGATCATAGGGACGGACCCACCTACTTAACTGTTAGAGACATAATCTTACCTAATGCACCTTTAAATTCACAAGACCGTTATTTATATTCTTGGTTCTTGTAACGATGCACATTTCCTATTGGTTCTACTCTAATTACTGAATAATTCATAATAATTACTGAATACTATGCTTTAAGATGAACAGCTGAATAATATGCTGGGAGTTTAAAGATGTTAAAGCTAAGCTCTTAAGTACTCATTTGTCAGTATTATACTGATGATAATATTATAGTAACACAATGGCTACAGTGGTTCTGGCCACATGCAGCAGATCCAAGCGAACACTAAACCATTCAACACGGAAAATCTCTTTTACACCTTGAGTCTGCCAAAACATGACACCCATCATTATTAGAATAAGCAAGACTGACTATAAAACTATTTCATCTTGTACTATAGCTGCATGCTATATCATTTGTTAATCGTTATCGCAGAAGGTTGCAATGTGCAAATGAGCCGTCTAATAAATGTTTTATACCGTGCTGTGAGAATCCTGTCTAATCCAATTTCCTGTAGATGTTTTGTTGAATTGCATCGTTCACATAAACCAAACAGAAATCATTTAGTCGAAGCAATGCAGTCTTAAACCATGCGCTTGTACGACTGTACCATGTGTTTTTAATGTACTGCATGACACTTAACAATGGTTGGAACATAATTGCAATATAAAACTACGTCCAATTTGTGCAGCTCTGTCTTGTACAGTATAATACAATATCTGTAAGAGTGATCTGGAGGATGATATTGTGCAATCTATAAGACATTACAGTATTGCAGGCTTTCCGACACAATCAACATGCTTTAGGAAAAAAGTTCATGGCAAAACATGTGAGAGGTTTCTGTGCACGGGCACGTCTGGCAAAAACAGTCAGTCAAATAAAATACTTCAAACAGCCTGCAGGAATCAGTAAACCAGATGCCATCAACCATGAGGGATTAATGTTAAGACCCTTCGCTTGCTATCAGACATACACACAAACACGCACACGCGTTCACTCTACATGAATTAAAACAACAGGAAGCTTCTAATCCAGGAACACTATGCTATGCTTGTATGTATAAATAGATTTTGTTGATTAAACCATATTCTTCAGGTTGTTTTCCACAGAAGCCTTTCGTATTCATAACTGACTTCATAAGTTAAACAATGAACCATGTTTAATAGCTAAATTCAGCTCATTGGTGGATGTTAAGTCACTTTTTGCTGACTGTGTTGTATTAAATCATAAACTCCCCATTCATATTTATTAATTATCTTTAGGACTTTCACCATTATGCAATTTGTGCCGATGATTAAATTTCGTAGATATAATTATGATTAATGGTTGTCCTGTTATTTTCTTGACTTTGTGTCCTTTTTAATAATAATAATAATAATAATAATAATAATAATAATATAAACATAGTAGTGTAATAGATAGATAGATAGATAGATAGATAGATAGATAGATAGATAGATAGATAGATAGATAGATAGATAGATAGATACTTTATTGATCCCCCAGGGGGAAATTCGAGAATAGAAATACGAGGAATTCGCATCCAAAGCCATTTATTATATAAGTAAATAAAATTTCTGTTTGCCTGTTTTTTCGTACCTGAAAAAAAATCCATTTAAATGACTGAAATACATAAATAGGAAACTAGACAACAAAGAATGTAATAAATTAAAAATTTGTGATGCAGTGCTAAAGCTGTTCAACACATTCACTGAGAGTGATCAAGTTACAACTCCAATAAATATGGCTGTTACTATTTGTTACTATTAACAAATATTACTGCTAACAAATAGTGCTTTAAAGCTGTTGATGGAGAATAACAACTAAAACATGACAAGTTGCAAGTGGTGGAAGGAATGGTGTGTCTCTCTCTCTCTCTCTCTCTCTCTCTCTCTCTCTCTCTCTCTCCTTTTAATCACAGCAATCACTAGCCAACCTTGACCCTTTGTGAGCACATGTATGTGGAAGAGGGCAGATAGTGCTTTCCTGAGTATATTACACTGCCCTATGACACTGCATGAGCAGCAGTTAAAAAAAATGCAACCATATAATATAAACATATTTTTATTTCTGAAAGACAGATTGTTTTAGCCCCATTAGCACAATTATACCAGACATGCCAATTGGTTATGAAACATTATATGGAACTTCAGGGTTGTGGAATCTAACAATTAATCTAGATAACCTTGAATAATCCCAATTACTGTAGTTTACATAATTCTGATTATTACTGTAATGTATGCAATAATTGCAATAGGTCTATCTGGCCGATCACAGTATGATATAATAATGTCCAGTCTGTTTCCCAAATATGTTGAGAGTGCAGATGAATGCAAAATTCCTTTAGCTACATGGACAAATGAAAAGATCACTAAACAAAGTAGGTTTAATTGACAATAGCTACAACTGCCGACTCTGGTAGTTTATTCATTAATGTATGCCTTTTTTTATTCTAACTGCTTTTATATGTTGCATTTCATTTACCACTTAAGTATTGTATTGTGTCCAAGCAGCAGTCTAATGGTAATATACAACTTAATGCATGTAAAGGTATTCCTAGGTCTATAGAGAATATATGTATAATACAAATTAGCCATTTCATCCATTATCATGCAGCCCTAGCATATGTAAAATGAAGCCCACAGCCTGTAAACGCTCCCCTAAAATAGAATGAGCATTGCATATCATTAAGTTGAAATGGTCACATTAGGTGTCTGCATTATAGACAAGACATCATAACTGGGTTACATGTCTAAGATGTAGTACACGCCACACTATTTGAGAACCACAGATCTCACCCACCACTACAGCGAGTAGTGTCATTATAAAGTGACTAAGAAGAGAGTTGGCATTTGCTGACCACTCCAAGTCTCCACAGAGTGACATCAGTTATAATGAGCACACTTAACCCTCTGCAATGGGATTACACACTACGATGACATTTTGTAATTCAAGTGTGACTGGTTATGTCATGCCATTTTCTAGCTTTTTGTACAGTCATGCTGGCAGGCCACAGTTTGTTCCAGAGACACAAAGACTGTTGTTTCTTTCCGTGGCCAGAGCTCACGACACTGAACTGCCTGGCACTGCAGGCCTGCGCCAAACAGGTCAAAGGGAGAACAAAACTGTTGCTCTAACACACAGCTTTGTCATTGTGGTCCTCTAGTACTGAATCAATACATGTATGTGTGGATTCCTTTGGGCTAACTGCAAAGAATGAGTATATTCCTGATCATCAGGGTGGGAAAAAGTCATCTTGATGAGTGAGACCCAGAAAAATGCTATATACAGTAGGTATGTTCTAATTTGAACTAGACACACAAAAAAATCCTTCAGATTTGAGATCTCCCCTTATGTATTATTAAAGGAGATGAAAAACCCCATATCCTGATCTGTGTTAAATAAAATGCTTGCAATAAAATTGTGATTTGATGACTCACACTGGCATCAATCTCCTCCTGAAGCAGCCAAAAGCAAGAGCTGCAAAACAGGCAACCAGGGGGTTTGATTTGATTGAACTCAGTGCTGTGTGTGGTGGGTTTAATGACAGGCTGCGCTGGTTTAAAGCAGGGGCATGATGGAGAAGATATAAACTCTATGGCTCATCCAGCTAAACACTGCAGACACGTGCCACATGAGTAGCTTTGGGCAGAGGCAGGAAATGGACGCTGAATTCCCCCAGTGGAAGGCCAGAGAGGGCAGTAACCTGTAGGCTATATGCTCCTGGCAACATGTCGAACAGGAATGTAGGGTCATGAAGATCAGGTATCTAGCGCCTAGTGCCCTACTGTGTGAGTAGTAGTGAATCCAATAGAATATAATGAAAAGTGTGCTCAAACATGAAAATCTGTTATACCAGTAGGAAAAAAAAGGATGATTATAGACATATCATTGATGGATGAAGACAACGGCTTTCCAATGCCATAAAATTACTTTTAAGTTAAGGCCATACTTAAGATCTAACAGAAGCTATTTGTCAGTGCCAAGTTAAAACTTCCTGAGACAACATGCGGAAGAAACCTTGAGAGGAACTAGTCTCAAAAGTGAACTCTCACATGGGACACATGATAGCAGGATTATAAATTATATCTCTTATACAATTGGACAGTAAGATCAAACAGTAATAATTTGCTGAAGGATGTTCAGTATGAGCATCATAATCTTTATGATTACAGCAGCAACAGTACTACATATCTACCTACTGAAATGAATTGTCAGGTTGACTTTGCTTTTCCATTTTAAACTTGGCAGTCATTGTATAGAATATGAAAACGCATCATGAATACTGTACACATTTTGCAATTGAACTTTAGTTAATTTTCCAAAAATGACGTGCACACGTGGGGCAGCTTGCAAATGCTTGACAGCAAATGCTTGAAATTGCAAATGATTGACAGCATTTTTCTACTACCAGAGAATGTTATTGTAAAATGTTATTGAAATGTTATTGAACAATTGGCAGAGCCAACAATCTGGACGCTTCTGTTGCCACATCGTACCATAAAACACTTATTGGAAAATTGGAAAATGTCACATCAAATATAACATGGATCCAATATGGTTACTAAGATTTACTACGATGTGGAGTTAAGCCCCACAACTGACATCCAATTATAAATTTCCCTGAAAGTTATTAATTACGAAACGTCTTAAAAATAGTGAAAGACACATACATGTATTGCACTGTCTTGATTTTATAAAAAATAAGCTAAAAAAAAATACTGTCACTCATAACACAATAGCAGGCGTACTTGGAAAATTCACACTGAGATCAGCATTCCAGCGGAGGACCAATATAGTTAACTGCTTCAGTTTTCTAAGCGGTCTCTAATGTGACACTCCTGACATCCAAAATAATCAGCAATGCCAGCAATGCAAAGGATCTGAAAGTGAAGATATTAAATAGTGGAGCGTTCCAAATGAAGATATTTGTGAAGAGTGGACTGAAATTGGCATGAAAACTGAGGTCTGCTATAGCAAGCAAACAAACTAATTAATTAATTAAATCAATTATCTGTTCTATATCAGTCATTAATTGCTTAAAAATATTACAATTTTTAATTCCTACTATGTACATGTCTGTGTGTCTGTGGGTTCATACATTCATCGATATAAGTTTGGGGTTTTTGAGTCATCTATAATTAAACAGTCTGGGAATGTATTAGCTTGAAGTATTAGAAAAATTTTAGATTACAATGTTTGAATATATGTTTTTTTTTTATTATTCTAATACCAGTAATATTATTTTTGGTAAAACTCTATATTTTATGCTGGCATACTGGTCATTTTTAGTACTGATATTCTAATCATATTCCATCCATCCATCCATCTTCTACCGCTTTATCCTTTTCAGGGTCACGGGGAACCTGGAGCCTATCCCAGGAAGCATTTAATCATATTTACTTTGAAAAATGTAGACCAAAAAAAAAAAAAGCTTATCCTGGTATACTGGTAATTGTTACTACTGTCCTGCTGAAAAAAACACTGCAGAAACCCTCACTTTAATGGTTATAATGGGAATTGTACTGGTTTTAATGGAAACTCTAATGGTCCCTGTGGGTCTCTACTTTGTAATTTGTTGCCTTCTATCGGTGGCATGTTCTGTCTAGTGGGATACCATTAATGATCAATAATGGTAATGGTTTTAATAGTTAGCTGATGGTTTGTAATGGTATTTCTAGTGGAAACCATTAGTGTTTCTGTGTTTCTGTGATAGTTTCTATTGCTTTTTTTCAGCAGGGTGATATTCTAATATCACTAATATTTCTTAGGAAAAAGTCTTTATGTTATATTGGTATACTGTACTTGTAAGTATTGATATTCTAATAATATTTACTTTGAAAAATGCAAACAAACAAAAAAAAAAGAAGATGTTTATCCTGGTATACTGTTATAGGTACTGGTATTTTCAATAACACAAATATTAAATTGGGAAATGTCTTTATTTTATACTGGTATACTGGTATTTGTAAGTACTGATATTCTAATAATATTTATTTTGAAAAGTGTAGTCAAAAAGAAGTTTATACTGGTTATAATGGTGCTTGTATCGACTAAAAGTAAATAATGTTATTCTCCAGCAAACTGCTCTTCATTCTCAGTTAATTTAACCATAAACATTCACCAGTCAATAAGGAACTTAAGAAGAAGGAGTTAGGAGAAAGTGTTTTAACTCACAGGTATTGTTTAATTAAAAATAAATAAATAAATAAATAAATAAATAAATAACAATACACCTTTGTGTTTGAAGTCACAAAGTATTTCTAGACTAATTATTATATTCTTCATATTGTGTTGTTGTTGGGGTTTTTTTTTTTTTTTTTTCAAACCACAATATTGTGAGACAAAACAAAACGTTAGTTTCAGAAAGAATAACAACAACAAAGTTTAAAACAGAAATGCTGTCCTACCTGGTTACAGGACAAGACTTGTAGGGGTTCTGTCAGACAAAAAAAAATGACGCCAAAATTAATACAAACAAATAACAGTAATAAAGATAGAAAACGTCTGTTTGGCTTTCATAAAGTTCAACAAACTAGTCGAATGAACTGTTCTTTATCTGAGAAAATCCGCTTTCAGTGTGTCCGCATTTCCCCTTAAAGCCAATCAGTGGTGAGAGGACACAGTAACATCTTCTCCTTACACACTGCTGTGTCCTGAATCCTGTCCGAGTCAATCTGCTGTCCTGGGAATGTTTTGGAAGCGGAAATGAAACGCGCAACGGGAGAACGTCGAGGCTGTATCCAAAACGACGCGCAACTTCCCATCCACGTGCACTTCTTAGGGAACTGGATAACAGCTTCTCTGCCCTATGTAGGGCACTAAGTCTCTAATACCGGGTTGTTTGGACTACAACATGTCTTTACTACAACATGCACGAGAACTTTGTGTTGTGGCTTTATCTAATAACAATAAAGGGTAAATAACAACCCTAACCTCATTTATCTGTGTACTAAATGTATATAGTGTTACTAAATTGTATATAGTGTTACTAAATGTATATAGTGTTACTAAATAGTATATATAATGTATAAAGTGTACATAGTGACAATTTAATTGTCACTATGTACACTTTAATTACAATTAGCTTCATACCAAATATGGACATAGCAGTCATT
>JAFFST010052197.1:194955-210823 GCA_022414735.1 Noturus placidus
GCTGATTTTGTACATTTGCCCACTGACAAAGAAATGATCAGTCTATAATTTTAATGGTAGGTTTATTTGAACAGTGAGAGACAGAATAACAACAAATGCAAATTAATTTATAACATTTTTGTCATGCGTTTTTCTGGATTTTTTTGTTGTTATTCTTTCTCTCACTGTTCCAATAAACCTACCATTAAAATTATAGACTGACCATTTCTTTGTCAGTGGGCAAATGTACAAAATCAGCAGGGGATCAAATACTTTTTTCCCCCACTGTGTGTATATATACACAGCAGAGTGTCATTTGGACCACAGTAATACTTATAGTGGTTATATACGTTATGCAAACACATTGATTCTCATTTCAGGTTTTGAAAGTATGCTGTACATGCATTTTGTTGAAAATATCTATTTACATGCACTTTACATGGAATCCATTCAAAGTTGTTAGAGCAATAGTTTGGCATTGATTTAGATTGTTTAGCTGAGTGTTTAATCGTACTGAATTTGTTTCGTACATGATTATCCATCTCAGGATACTTTCCTCCATATGTCTTTACTCCGTAGACAGTAAGAATAATTCCTTGTTGAATGACAGTATATTTAGCTCCACATCTGATATCATGCTGTGTTTACACCATGTTGGAATTACCGTAATTACTAGATGACAATTTGGATGCTCTACCTGGAGCTGTTCACGTCCCCAGACTCGGATGTATGCGTTTCTATATGCCAAAATCTTATACCTGTAAGATGATGCTGTTGACAACTGCAAAAATACATAATTTCAACATTAAATCACATTTTTATGCTATTACTAAATATTGAAGAACACTGAAAGCACAATAGGTAACAATAACAATAACATGTTGTTTAAACAAACAACAACAATAATAAAATAATTTTACAAATTATGAAGAAATATGAAATACACAGAAATATGATCTACTTAACTACATTTTTACTGCTGAAGCCACTGCCATTTTGAGTGTTTCCACATGACTTTGCAGCAGTCATGTGGTACTAATCGGAGCTCTCAGAAAATTTCTAGATTACAAGTTGTAATTACCAGATCTATGAGGACAGGAATGCTTTTTACACGTCAGAATCTCATATTTAGGGTAATCAGGACATGGTGTGAAAACATCTTTTTTTCTTTTTTTTTTGTTTGGTTTAGTATTTGTTGCTGAATGGCAAAAATCACAATGATCTCATAACACAGTTCATGTTGCACAAAAACCGACCTGTAAGGTTGAATGGGCAGTGATAAGAACATCGAATTGACATTTTAAGGAAGATGCACCATCGTTTTTATTTTTTAAAGCATTCATAGTATGTGTTCACTTGAACATTTTTGTGGCCGCATGCCACCACACCAGCCTCTTACTCCAGCTGCATTGGTCAGCTCAAAAAAAATGTTTGTGACTCAAATAAAGTGTTATTTCACTTAACTTCAATTTAGTTAATAAGTTGTGAAACAAAATGGGCCAAAGGTATTAAATTCAAATTTGTAAAGACCAAGTTTCATAAAAATCCCTTCTAAATAAAAGTCCAGATAACTGACTATCGTGACTGAATGGCAACAACAGTTACCTTTAATGCATGACCATTAATGTTTGGTTCATGGCTACTGTTTTATTTTGCCAGTATTGTAGTGCAGTGATAGGTTTTCAGGTCTCAGTGTCCAGAGTTGTGTAATTTTTAACATAAAACATTCCAAAATTTAATTTAGTATTTCTTTAAACGTAACCTACTGGATTTAAGTTAGTTTAATAAAGAATAAGTCAAGTAAACTTAACCTTTATAACTATAGGGTATAAGCTGTACTGAAAGCAATCCATTTTTTCATTGATGATAATTCTTCTATTAAACAGATTTCAAAAAGGATTACCCGTCTCATTTGCTGAAATACAAATCTAATTCAGATTGGCCGCAGATTGGTTTACTCTGTTATGATTGAGGTGTAGACATGAAGGTTTTTACCCTAACTGAGCTGAGTTAAATTATGTACTGATTACTAGGCTGCACAGGCTGTGAACTTAGCTAATGAGACCTATATAATATAAATGAGACTCATAACGAGATATGAGAATTTGATGTATGTACATTAATGACTAACCCATAAAAATCCAACAGAAACCTGAACAAAACCCCACTGCTGAGAAATACGGAAATATTTCAATGATAACCCATAAAAATCCAGTTGGATTCTGAACAATAACATACCTATGACCTTCCACTGAAATCCCATTTTCAGTGACTCAGATAATTTTCAGAGATCTCATATTTAGAGATTCGGCTAATTTATGTTAGAATTGAACAAATTTCCATTGGGAATTCCACAATCTGGATGCCCCATGTAGGCTATTTTGTGACAAAAATGTACCAACTTCTATTACATTGGCAATGAAGATCTTTAATGAGCAAGCCAGAGGCAACATTGGCAATGAAAAACTCTCTGAGACAACACGAGGAGGAAACCACAGATGAACCAGACTCAATAGAGAACTTATCATTTTCTGGGTGATACTGGATATTGTAATTTGGTTTAGATAAAAACATAATAATTGGCCGTCTTGCTTCATGTCTGAACGATTAAAAGATTTAAATGCTGCAAATAATTAATACAAAACCATGTCACATAATTTTAACTACACATAGTACTACAGAGCACTGGCAATACGAATAAAGCCCTATTCACTCTTTAATTAATGTTTTGTAAACACAGTGTTGATACACTATTATATACCATTTTTTTTCATCAAGAGTTTGAGCGTATTGCTTTCATATGGCAACTGTTAATATCCAGACATTCTGTATTTTAGCAGCAGCGTCATTAGTATGCAGACATAGTATAGTCTTCCTGACAGTGCTAATGAGTCATCCTGCAGACTGGGGTTCAGGTCAAACACATGGGATTAAGTACTTAATTGTTGTGAGTCTGAGGGGATTACACCTGCAGCAGAGACAGGAAACAGGCTCAATTACTTGTCCTGCCTCAGATCTATTACTGTAAACACACCTAGGTCAGCTTCTGTGAGTGATTCACTACATTGATAATGACCACATGAATTAAAAAGATAAGCGTTATCAGATAGAATTTCAAGCCATGTTCTGGACACTGATCTCACTGATCTTAGAGGGAAAGGTGTTGTACAATACAATGAGAATTAATGGTGCAACACAGTGCCACTATCGGTATCTGTACCTCTTTAGTGCTCCAAATATCTGCATCTGAATCTGTATTTGATCCCAAAGTGAGTGTGACCTAAACTGGTAGGGTTATTTGTTTGTTTGTTTGTTTGTTTGTTTGTTTGTTATCACTGTGCCTGGGAAACACTGTAAAAGACTCGGTGGGGGAGGGGGATGGGGGTTTGGGGACAACACAGTGTCTGAATTCTGGCTCTGACAGTTTCTCAACCTCAGCTACATCACTGATTGGTCTCATACATTTACATACATTTATTCATTTAGCAGACGCTGTTATCCAAAGCGACTTACAAATGAGACACACTCACACACCAATGGTAGCAGAGCTTCCATGCAAGGTGCTAGCTTGCCATCGGGGGCAACTTAGGGTTCAGTGTCTTGCCCAAGGACACTTCGGCATGGGATCACCCGGGCCGGAATTCGAACCACCAACCCAATTAGTGGATTAGTGGACAACCCGCTCTACCGACTGAGCCACAGCCGCCCTTTGTATTTGTACTGTGAATTAAACTCAATACTTGCTTTAGATAGAAAAGTACATTTGCTGTAGTGTCATTACACTAAAGGTAAAAAATATATAAAACCTATTTTCCCTCAAATGGAGATAAACGTGGGACTGTTGTTTTTTTTAAATTATTAAATAAAAAATTATTATGCTTAAACAGTTGTTATTTTGTTTGTACCAACCTGTGATATTTTCTAATGAATTTAATTGGTTCCGTTTCCCAAAACATTAACAAACTAGCAGCCTAATTTAAACCATTGTCATTCTGACCAGGAAGTTACTAAAGATGAATGAATGAACGCTGTAAATACTCCATGCATTGCCTCACATCACATACCTTCTGTCTTAGTCTCATGCTTGTTCACACCCTCATAAATATCAAAACCTACTGCATATGCAACTTAGTTGTTGCTTCCTGTGGTACTTACAGTCATGCACATCTCTAGTCTCAACCAGATGTCCTATAAAGCTTTCTAACACAGACCCATACGCCCCAGCTCCCTCGCCCACCTAAAACTCCTCTTATTTTCATATTTATATCTGTGTAGAACACAATGTTTATTCTGAATAATGTATTCACATTTTGTTACATCCCTAATAAGAATGATCATTATATTAGCCAAATGTTGGGTGACAGAGTTTGCAGTAGGTCTGGAAATAGCTTTCTCTCTCTCTGTCTCTGTGTGTGTGTGTGTGTGTGTGTGTTTGTGTGTGTGTGTGTGTGTGTGTGTGCGTGTGTGTGTGTGTGTGTGGCTCACCAAGGATGAATTTATATGTGCATGTAGGAGTGTGAAAGCACAAGTGGGCCAGTTCAGATACAGATAAATTTAGTCTGTGTATTTTTATTTCAAAATATTCCAATTTGTCCGTTGGCCTTCTGTGACAATTATTTGAGTGAAACAATGGCAGCACCCCTCTCTGTGATCAATGCTCACCATCATCACGGGCAAAATAGCACGCATTGTGTGGTGCAATCAAATTTTTAACATTTGAGCAGTAAGCACACTTAAAGCTCAATTGGTCTTTTTTACTAGCATAACTTGTGATGAGCCTCCTCCCACATCAATAGGTCTTTGGGCACAAAGACATTAGCATCAAATGTCATATAATTGGCTTAATCAGCTCAAATCATGCCAAGGGCATTAATCTGAAGCCAGAAACCCTACAACCACAGATTGTTTATTGTACTTTGTTGCTTGAACTTTCCTCTAATGCAAAAAGAAACACAGGTGTGAGTTGTGCATTATCACGCTACCTGCCTAAAGATGTAGCTGGAGACATAATATATAAACTGTGCGGTTCTGCACTTATTTCATTGCATATGTAGTTTAGGGAAATTGAACAGGTGCCAGTAGGCCCCAGTAATGCCCTTAGAATGTCTAATGTATCGAAGAACATTGACAAATTTCAGTATTCATGTTTGTAGTATTACAGCAACATTCACATTTATTCCCTTAGCCTTACCTCATACTTCACATGAAACTGGTCTAGGCACAAGGGACTGTAGCTAGAGTGTGTGTGTATTATGGATTTATAGCTTTAATTCTGAAATGAGGCTACAGATTGACTTGGTTATTACACAACATGATGTGTTAGGCTCCCTTCTGTTAATGTGAAAAACAGCAAGCCAAGCCACTGTGGGAACACTAAAGCACTACGTCCAACTTAGAGAATACAAGAGTTATTGTCTATTATGTCAAATAAAATTGTTAAACACATACTAGACTGTACACTACTGTGTTGTATCATAATAGTTACATTTTTAGTATTTCTATTCAATGCCCAAATTGGAAGTTATGTAAGGAATAATACATGACAGGGAGTGCTGTTATAGGAAAATGTTCCTATATGACTTGGTGGTGTGATGTGAAGCGAAGCAGAGTTACTGTTAACCACCACACCCGACCCTCCCACCCCACGCCAACCCCCCATCGTTTAATTCCTCTTATACCACAGAGATGTGCTAACAAATCCATCCATCAATTTCTTTACCGCTTATCCTACACTGGGTAGCGGAGTAGCCTGGAGCCTATTCCAAAATACTTAGGGCACAAGGCGGGGGTCACACTGGATAGGATGTCAACCCATCTCAGGGCACAATCGCATACACCAACACACCAATTCACATACTGTGGGCAATCTGGAAATCAGCCTACAATGCATGTTGGAGGTGCTAACCATTACGTGCCCACCATTTGCTAACAAATCCATCCATCCATCCATCTTCAACCGCTTACTCCTTTTCAGGGTCACGGGGAACCTGGAGCCTATCCCATGAGGCACCGGGCACAAGGCGGGGTACACCCTGGACAGATATACATTTTAATTAATAAATTAATGACACATCATGGTTTTTAACCATTTGTAGTTATGATGCATCTACAAGATGATAATGTTGCTGTATAGGAATGAGCACATTAATATAAACCGTTCAATCAAAGGTCGACCAATTAGATTAGAGAACTCAACAATGCAGTTGTATAATTTGGTGTTAATTATTGTTTGTTTGTTTTTTTTTAATGGATCTAGCATCGTTTCCCATTTTAGCGCTTTGGGTTATTATCCCTATCTGTTCGGACTGGACGAGTCCCGCGGTTGTGGACTAATCAGAATGGAAACCCTGCCCTTAACAAGTGTTACAACTGGCAGCAGCAACAGTGTTCAAGCTACCTCAGTTTTACAACTCCAAAGCCCACAGGGATATACTTTCAGATGGTAAAACGGCTTCTGAAATCAATTCAGATATATTAAATTACATGGTTAGCATGCTGTATTTCCCTGTTTTTAACATTTTGCAGTTTGTGAACAACGGCAGCCTGTTCTTGACAAGTGTCACTGGTAAAATCATTAAGTTAATACACATGACCAAATGATGATTGGTTGGCTGAGTCTGTGGAGCAATATAGACATAAGAGTGGTGCTCTATGATGAGAAAAAATGATGACATACATGAAACTGATGTCAACAAACAACTCATTTAGAAGAGCCGGGGTTGCTATGAGGAGCCACTTAGCAAAGCTGTCAGGGATAAGAGGCTGGAGTGTGAGTGTGCATCATTAAAGCTCAAAATGCAGAACAGATTAAAGGAGTACGAGGTGACTGAAATGTGCATGAATGTGAATGAGGGTCTTGGTAAGAGGAAATATTGTACTTCTAAGAGATCAGCCCCAACACCTGAATCGGAAAGGCATACTGATAAGGCAAAGGGGAAGAATTTATATGCTGGATTTATTAATCTCTCCAAGGCAGGAGTGGCATAAAGCTGTCTTTAAAAGTAAAGCACCATTGGCTCAAAACAAAACACACTACAGCATCTGGCCTTAAGCAAGTATTTCAAAAGCCACATGCTGGCATTTCTTATAATTTTATTCAGTGCAACAGCAAAACAAACTGAAGTCCCTTGTGCGAGATTCTGACCTTGAATATGGAATGTCATAGGCAAAAACAACTATGGAACGTCATAGTCAAGACCAATATTAAATAAAAACTCAAGTTAATTGATTATTTTGATGACATAATATTTCATGAATAAAATTGCAATAAAAGTAAGCTTGGTCACCCTGTCCTTATCAAAGGAGTGTTAAAAGAAAGTGTATCACATGATCAAAAACAGTGGCGTTATTGTATTCATTCAACAATGCTGTGAATCAAAGTGAAATGATTTCATGACCTAGATTTAGTGTCTTATGGTTGCATTAGGTTTTGCGCACAATAATCACTGTCATACAAAATAAAAAATAAAACGTGAAAAAATAGGACATACTAGATCAATTGTTATTTTGTAACCTACCTAATAATAAGGATGGAAAGCATATTGCCATTTAATCCAAATCTGCAGTGATTGTGAATTATAACTAGGACTATACGGCAAAAGCCAAAGGTTTGTGGACACCTGAACATTTCACTTGTGTGTTTTTTAACATCCCATTCCAGATTTAGTCTCCTTTTGCTGGTATAATAACCTGCCCTCTTCTGGCAATACATATCATTAGATTTTGAGTGTGGCTATGGGAATTTGTCTTCATTCAGCTACAACAGCCTTAGTGAGTTCAGGCAATGATGTCAGGTGAGGAGGCCTGGGACACAGTTGGCATTCCAGCTCATCCAAAAAGGGTTCAGTAGGGTTGAGCTCAGGGCTCTGTGCAGGACACTCAAGTCCTTCCACACCAACCTTGGGAAACCATGTCCTCATTGAGCTGGCTTTGTCATGTACCAGTACTGTGGTATTGTCATGCTGGAACATGTTTGGACTGCTTAGTACCAGTGAAGGGAATCCTTAATGCTACAGCATACAAAGACATTCTATACAATTGTGTGCTTCTGATTTTGTGGCAACATTTTGAGGAAGACCAACATATGAGTTTGATGGTCAGGTGTTCACAAACTTTTGTCCATATAGTATACTAGATCTGAGATATTATGATCTTGAGACTATTGAAAAACCCAATCATGGACACCACTTCTCTCAGCAAAGAAAGTGTGGATTGCATGCAGGGACTTTTAATCATCTGATTAGGCCACCTAGAAAATCTACCTGCATAACGAGACTCTGAATATGAGAAACTTTCCCACATAAATATTTATATAACTTAAGTCACAGACTCTGAATACAGTTCTTCCCATATTCTAACTTTTATTCCATCCTTGGGTTTTTACTCACATGCATGAAACTGTTAATAGTTTAAATAAAATAACTTTGTCACTTATTAAAAACAAGCTTTTAAAGGTTCTTACCATTCACATAAAACAAATGCTTAAATAAGTAGTTGGATAGGAAGCATCTCCTGTTATGTCTATCAAAAGCAAATTGTAATAAACAGTAAGGGAGCCCAGATTCTATCAATTAACTTGGATATAACATAAGGAAACATTAAACAAATGTGGTGATTAAAAACAAATATACACATTTAACAGTCACCACAGTGGGAGGCCATATAAGCCCACAACAAAGAAGCACGGCATGCAACTTTTATACACACCAAGATATCTCTAGAGGGCTTGATCATGACAGTATAGATTACCGTGAATGTATCTTATTTATCATTCATCCTCAGTAACCACTTTTTCCTGGACAGGCTTAGGGGCGAGAGGTGGGAAAATGTGTTGTTATGCTGTCAGAGCTAGTCTTGCCGGAGTCCCTGCATGCACTCTGTACGCAATGTATCTTCTTTAACCATTACATGAAAATGAGCACACCTAATAATTTGTATTTCTCTCTCTCTCTCAGTCTCTCTCAACCCCTGTGAACCCTTCTGGACGGCTTAATAAAAAACAAACGAACAAACACAGAATCAAACAAACAGTGCACCTCCTGTTTGCATCTGTATTTGTATCTGTTTAGAAGATATTATACAATATGTTCTTTCCAAATAATGCATTCTTATTTGGGTAGATCCCAACTCACTACTTAATTAATCTCTGAATATGGCGCTTATACTGTTCTTCTCACCAAGTATAAAAGTATATAGACATATTCTTATACTAAACCTTTTTCAATAAGGTTACAAACAACACATCATGTTGTACCCTTATAAACCATTACTTCAGACCTCATTCTTCAAGCTGCTTACAAGTTCATTCATGTCCAAAAAACTGAAGAATGTCCTGGTTTTGTCAGCTGTGTTTTTCCTATGGCGAAGTGAGACTCGGGAGTCTTGTAGAGCAATCCAATGCTCAGTAAAAGCCTCCCTGATCTGAAGGACACACACTCTGTTAAACCTGATCTGCACTACAGACCTATAAAAGCTTGAGGATCCTTGTAAAATGAGTTGGGTGGTTTAGTAACAGGTCTGTTAACAACACGAATGCTTGAATGTCATAGTCACCATGGGAACAGCAAGCAAATAATGCCTACGTTCAGGTTGTAATTGAGGTCAGCACGGAGATGATGATGTATGAGAGGTTAGGACAGGAAGAGTGGCAGTAGGACTGAAAGACGGAGAGTTTTTTTTTAAAGTTGAGCCTCAGGGGTTTCAACATCTGAAAGTGGCTAGCCCTGAGGGCTGGTTTCACTGGGAGAATGTCAGCATTGATTGATGGACTCCGTTGTTACATCCATCTTCCCATGTTGCTCATTGCTTTTCAAAAGGAACTCTGACGTAGCTGTCCCTGGAAAATGACTAAAGACGCCATATCTACTGCAGCACATATATCTGGAAAATATACTGCTTGGAGAATCTTACAGGAAGTTTTAAAGGATATCATGACAAATTATGCTATATTTTGTCATAACATTTAGTAAGACTTAGAAATACATAATCTGAAAAATATTGTATGTATTCGGAAGATTAAATATTAGTAAGACTGTGCAATCTTGAAATATCTGAGTCAAAATAATGAATAATTAAAAGCATATAAATAGAAAGCTTAAATCTTCAGACTAAACATGCAGTAGAACATTTGCAGGGAATTCTGCGATGCTCTTACTAGTAAAAAAGAAACCACTAAGCCTCTATTTTAAATTGCTTTATAAATATCTGCGAGCACCAGCTGGCTCTCCTAGAGAGTTACAAAATGGGAAAACATCACCTGGTCTTTTTTCAGTCTTCAAATATCCCGTGTGTGTGAATCTGTGGCCACTGTAGCCTCAAATTCTGGTTTGTGGCTGATTGGAGTGGAACCCAATGTAGTCTTCTGCTGTTGTTGCCCATCTGCCTCAAGGTTTGGCATGTTGTGCTTCCTGAGATGCTTTTCTGTTGATGTTACTGAAGATTGGTTATTGAATTAAGTTACAATATACTCCCTGTACTCAAACCTGTCTGGCCATTCTCTTGCGACCTCTATCATCTGCAAGGTGTTTCTATAAGCAAGTCTGGCACCAACAACCATTACATTTCCCCCCATTGTCATGTTTGATGTGAACATTAATTGAAGCTCTTGACTTGTAACTGCATGATGTTACATGATGCACTGTTGCCGCATGATTGGCTGACTGGATAATTGCATGAACATGTGGCGGTACAGCTGTTTCTATTTAAGTGGCCTCTTAAAGTATATACTGTAGGTCCTACAGGTAGCCTACCCTTACTGTATAAGATTTGAAAAGGAACTTCCGACAATCCACACAAAGTTTTGGAGCAAAACTGCCTCTTCCTCACACACACACACACACACACACACACACACACTTAAGGATACTGTAGCTGTTTGCAGACTTCCAGGAAACACCACCTGAGTATTTTTTGTCATAATGTTTGACTTTAGAAGGGTGAACTGTCATCTGTGTCTTGCTCCTCATTCAAATGACCATGCTGAAGTAACTGCAGAATGCAGATACTTTACATGTACAGTATCTCAATATGACCTTTATACATTACCAGTCTCTGCAAGCCAGTGTGAGGAGGGGACTGAATATAAAGGTTGTAGGTGTAGGGAGTATTATGAAAAGCAATGGTTTGCACTGGATGGTAGAGCAGACAGACTCCTGGAACATGTCCTGAGCACTTTTCTTCCTTTTTTCGAATAAACTCCATCCATCCATCCATCCATCCATCCATCCAGCCATCCAGCCATCCATCCATCCATCCATACCACGTATCCTTTACATTTTTATAGGGGAGTCTGGAGCCTATCCCAACGTACTTGGGGCATAAGGTGGGGCACACCCTGGATGTCACAATAACACACATTCACACTCTATGGACAATTTGGAAATGCCAATCAGCCTACAATGCATGTCTTTGGACTGGGGGAGGAAACTGGAGTATCTGGAGAAAACCCCTGAAGCACGGGGCAAACATGCAAACTCCGTGCACACAGGGCGGAGGCAGGATTCAAACCCCAACCCTGGAATTATGAGGCAAATGTACAATCTAAGAAATTGAGCAAAAGTGAATATTCTATTATGATTGTCGCAATGACAATTTTTTAATGAAGCACTAATCCTAAAGTATAGTGAGCTATAGGATGTGGAACAATCTTGCATATTTGATACATCCATCCATCCATCCATCCATCTTCAACCGCTTACTCCTTTTCAGGGTCACGGGGAACCTGGAGCCTATCCCAGGAGGCATCAGGCACAAGGCGGGGTACACCCTGGACGGGGTGCCAGTCCATCACAGGGCACAATCACATACACACTCACACACACATTCATACACTACGGACACCTTAGACACGCCAATCAGCCTAACATGAATGTCTTTGGACTGGGGGAGGAAACCGGAGTACCCGGAGGAAACCCCCGACACACGGGGAGAACATGCAAACTCCGCACACACATGGCCCTGGCGGGACCCGAACCCCGGACCCTGGAGGTGTGAGGCGGACGTGCTAACCACTAAGCCACCGTGCGCCCCCATATTTGATACAGGTTTTATTTATTTTTTTGTGAAATATTCACATTTAGTCATTCCTGACTGAACATGATTTGAAACAATGTACTGTATTTGTCGACAAACAAAATCCTTTGTACCCTTTTAAAAGCTTTCTTGTTACAAGAAACTATTCTAAATGAAGGAATATAATTGAATTATGAATGAATTTACTGCAAGTGGCCATCCAAAAGGATATGAAAGATAAGCCTCTCTATTCTAAACAAAGAAACTCATTTATTTTCCTCCAGTGTTTCAAATGAACAATGTCAGTCTGGCTCTGTTTCTGACCCTCTCCTTCTGATAAGCACAGTGCACATTACTGCTTCTCCTTTTCTGATGGAATGAAACAGAAATGCTTGAATTAAACCAGACAGAACAAGTGATAATGGTGCTGGCAGCAATATTCATAAAGGATGAAAGTGTACTGAATTTTAATATCCGGCTTATTATTCGAGGAAAACTTCAATAAGCCACTATAAGACATGCATGAATAAAAGTACTATTGTGTGAAGCAATGGCATAACTAGTGTTGAAATGTTTATTGCATAGACATTAATTATACTTGGAGAGTTACATTTAATTTCTAATTTGACTGCTACTTTAGACACGTACTGTATAAAAATGTTCTAAAATTGGACACATCCAAGGAGTAAAAGGGTGGACAAATCGCTAGCCCGGGTGCCCAGGACAAACAGATTACTTATCCAGCTATCGGTTATTCATTCACAGTTTCTCAGCAATTAAATGTTACCTTTGTTTAAATGGAACGTTCGTTATCCATACATCCATCAATTTTCCATACCACTTATCCTTCACAGGGTCACGGGGAGCCTGGAGTCTATCCCAGGGAACTTGGAGCACACACACTCACACACCCATTCACACACTACGTACAATTTGGAAATGCCAATCAGCCTACAATACATGTCTTTGGACTGGGGGAGGAAACCGGAGTACCTGAAGGAAACCCCTGAAGCACGGGGAGAACATGCAAACTCTGCACATGCAGGACAGAGGCGGGATTCAAACCCCCAACCCTGGAGGTGCGAGGCAACCACAAATCCACCGTGTTTGAAAATTACCAAAATTAAGACACTAGCTAGAATCAAATTACATCTTTACATGTTACAGAGCACCACCGCTCATATCCAAAGAGTTTCTGCCTTTTTTAAAAAACCACTAACCTTATCAGCAGAGGATAAAGACTCTGGCTACATAAAGTAGCTCGTCCCAAGAACTCAGGTTCTAACTTATTTTCCATAAGCTCTATGAATACACATAACTAGCTTGTCATAATTTTAACCTCATAAACTCCCAGGACCCATCAGTGGATCCTGATTTACAGTACATTTCTAGCTCACATAAATACACACCTTATCCATTACTTTCACTGTAACTAATTCACAGTAGTTACTGAGTAATATGCTTTATTATAAATAAAATCCAAGGAAACTGTATTTTTACATTGTTTTGGTAAACTACTACAGGCTAAGAAATATCTTCTTAATAAGTCTGAATTGAATAAGTAGATAAATAATTGAACACACACTCCTGCCTTAATATTATCTAAAACAGACTTGTTGCCATGGTTATATACAAATACTTTGATACTGGAGTGTACAGTAAGCATTATAAAATTCTCATAGTTTTCATAGATATTTTTTCATAATGTTTTAAATCTATGTTTTAAAATGTTTTATTTCTATAATATTTTCATCCTATAATATATATGTTTTATTTAATTATTTGAGCCTTTTCCTAGTGGACATGTTTTTATATCTTGGTTAGGACCAAGGACCAAATGCCCTCACAATGAAAGAAATATCTAAGAACTTTGACCTTGCTAGGACATTTGGCTAATCCCCATGATGCTTGTGCTCATGTTTTTTTTTTTTGTTGTTGTTTGTTTGTTTGTTTTTTTAAACAAAATTTGCAGATAGTTGTTACTGAGGTTAATTATATAGTTAGATTTAGGTGTACGTTCTGTATAGCATTGATTAGCTGAATTAATAATTATGTTGAAGGAAAGTCCTGGCAAGTATAGTAAGACAAACATGGGTGTGTGAGAGCTCGAATGGCTTTTTATGCCCCATTGTAGCCCATTCTCTCCCTCTACTCATTCTCGCCTGACCTTAGCTTTTTATCTCTAGTCCCTACTTTTCTCTATTGTCTTTGCATGGCAGTATTGGTGATAAAGTGATGACATAAAAGTGAGTTAAATGCCAATGCCACTAACAGATGTGTGTTTGTAGACCTGCCAGAATCCCATTAGCTCTGTGGCCACCCTGCAATTACAGAGACTACACGAATAACCTCAAACTAAATACCTAACTAACAATGTTTGGCTTCTGTTTATGGCAGTTTTGGTTAATGCTAATACGTTATATCTCACTGTGTATTCATCATTCATCTGATCTTTTCATATCATTGCATATTAATAAGATTTGTGACTATGAATGACTGCATGACTGATAATCAGAGCTAAACTTGTTCCAGAGCAATCGTTTTTAGAAAACATGTTTGTCTAAAAGTATTGAAGCAAAAATTTGTCATACACACCTCCAAATATTTAAAAAAAAAAAAAAAAAACAGGGTCTTACTTAAGTTGTCATTCATGCACCAGTGCCTCTTGACAGAAGCATTTATTTAGACCTGAGCATTTATTTAGAACTGAGAACATGAACGGCTCTGCTGATGCAGATAACATTTAAATTTGTAGCCGTTAAAGTCTTTATGCAGCAATTATAGCAGGATAATTTTCTAAATCCAGTAGAGCAACATTGATGAAGGCACTCAACACCCATCTGGTTTTGACAGAGAGACACAATAACGTAGTCATAGAGGTCTCTTTTTTTTGCCCACACACACCACACACCACACGCCACACACATGCTATAGACACACACACACATACAAGCCCTGATGAACTCTGCCCGTGTGGTTAGTGACATATGGAAGCTATCAGCAAATATGTGGATCACCGATTGTACTTGATCCATGAACTCTCTGAGGGACTAGAGCTTCATTGCTTGTTCTTTCTCTCTTTGTGTACATGTACAAATCCTATAACATTATGCATTTATGCATTATGCATGGCTTCTTAGTACTGTGCAAAAGTCTTAGGTGCCCTTTTTTGGTACAAACTTAGGTGCCCTTTTTTGGTAGATTTTTATTTTCTTTTTACTACATTATAGAGTCAGAACAAAAAACTTTTTAGACTTCCTATCATTAGTTTTCCAGAACAAAATTAAATGTTACAGAAACATGTTTGTATCTCAGTAAAGAAAGCAGCATATTACATAAGAGACCACTTTACAGACAAAAAACACAATGAAGGCTGATGGGTTTTGCTGCAAAAATAAGAAGCAAGTGCGACAGTCAAAGTCTCCAGAAGAACCGTGGCTGGTTCTGCAAGATGCTCAATAAAACTTACAGCTTATAAAACTTATACAAAAAAATGTTGTTGTTTTTTTCTTGCTGAAATAATCTCTGACACATGTGAACACTACAGGTTTCTACACTCCATTCTCACATGTTCCCCAACATGTTCAGAGCATCATTTCATGTGGCAATGATTTTCTACAAAATGCAACCTTATGCCCTTTTGTAAGTGGTATATACAGTGGTGTGAAAAAGTGTTTGCCCCCTTCCTCATTTCCTGTTCCTTTGCATGTTTGTCACACTTAAGTGTTTCGGAACATCAAACCAATTTAAACAATAGTCAAGGACAACACAAGTAAACACAAAATGCAATTTGTAAATGAAGGTGAAAAAAAATCCAAACCATCATGGCCCTGTGTGAAAAAGTGATTGCCCCCCTTACTATAACTGTGGTTGTCCACAC
>JAFFST010052198.1:0-34884 GCA_022414735.1 Noturus placidus
ATATATATGTGTGTGTGTGTGTGTGTGTGTGTGTGTGTGTGTGTGTATATATATATATATATATATACACACACACACATATATATATATATATATATATATATATATATAAAAACACAGGTCACCTACCTGGCCTTGCTCATCAAGTTTCACCATCCAGCCTTTCTTGAAATTCAGCAAGTCTGGCTGTAAAAAGAAAAAGGCTCATAGTTTTCAAACCTCTATAAGAGCAATCCAGCCAGTGCAGATTGTGTCTCTCAGTGACGTCACACACACACAATACTACATGCAGAATAAAGTTGAATAAACACCGGGTGGCCCGTGTGCTGCTTACATTTTCATTCAGCAATCCTGCACGCTGTTTTTTTTTAATTTTTTTTTTTTATAAACTTACTGGAGCAGGTTTCTAAAAGAAAACACTTAACACCACATAATCAACAGGCATTCAGACATTCCCACAATGAGAACCAGGAGAAACACAAACGGTGTTCTGGTCCTTGGTTCCTTTATGCTCTTGCCCAGTAGGCATGCCATACTCGTTTGACAGATTTGCCAACACCTTCAAAGATTTCGATCATGGTAGCAAAAAATAAAGTAAAATTTTTTTAAACAGAAAAACACAATGCATGCATCTGATCTAGGGTCTCGGAAATGTTTGTTGAGAAGAAATAAACACTTCTAAGTGATTCACACAGTGGATGTAAAACTCAAATCAGGCATTTGTGCACCGTGGCCAGAAATGCAGGGCGCGAAGAGTGTAAACGAGTACAAACACTCAAATCATCATTCATACACGAATAAACAAATGCACACAACACTAGCGTGTCAGACTAAAGAACAAAAAAAAAAGAAAGACATGAAGCCGAACAGACGGGTTTGGAATGTGTGGTTGAAAGCAGGGAGGATATAGAGATGACCTGGGTATGAGAAGGGAGGATGCTACACCCAGCAGCACACATGGGAGGATTAGGGTATCTGTGTTTGCACAATAACAGAAAAAGATGCCACAAAGAAACAAGTTCGCAATCATGATTAGTCGAGGTAGATATGAATTCAATCGAATAGTGAAAGCTTCTAGAACATAGAAAGGTACAATCAAAACAAGTGGTCTTACAGACTGTAGAACCAGGCATGTGTACACCTAAACAACAAACCCTTATCACATAGAACAACAGTGCTGAAATAACTCCGACTCAGTCGTTCACCCGCCACTGACTCACTCACACTGTTCCTGCAAGTAAAACATTCCAAAGCAGCTGTGTGTTGTTTCGAAGAAAAAAAGCCTCGTTTCAGAATTCTCACTGACCTTCAAATTTCAGAGAACAACATAAGCCTTGTGATTGTGTTCTTTCTGAATGCACTGGCTTCACACCCTTGACAATGTTCTCTCATATCGATGCTCCCCTGACAAAAATTCACATGAACAAAGGAAGGAGGGGGGGGGGGGGGGGGGAGAAATGGTACTTACTGTCATGACTGACTCTGTTGTCCTGCGGTCCAGTGACTTGGCTCTTCTCAATGGAGGAAGAGTGGAGGGGTGGAAGTCCAGACCCTGTGCTGGGTCAAGCTTCTGCTCCTACAGGACAGAAAGTATACACCCCTTGTGGAAAGTCCTAAAACATCCGACTCTTTCCAATACTGAAGCACTTGAAACAGCACAGCTGATCCGCTCAATAACTCAAAGCTTAATGCTAGTGGACTAGCTTTGAGCTTTGACCAGTCCATCCCAATTTCCAGGGAAAACTGAAAACCTTCACAGCTCAGATCACAACAGCCGGTTCTTTTTATCAAAATCACAATCTTTCCGAAGTGAACTATGAAGTAAAAGCAAAAGATGGCCATTTTAAACACTATGAAGCGGAACGTATCCTGACTCCGCACAAATGTCCTGTTTTTGCCGTTAACATGTCGTTGAGCAACACTAAATGTTACTTGCCAAGGCTGGCAAGACCCGTGATCAAATTTGTGAACGGGCTGTTAAACAAATGTATGGTGGAAAACAAAGTCAGTGTGCAAATGAACAGAATGCTGACAGTAGAACAAACCAGGCTTCGGGCCGTCGTGGGAAGACTCAGACGTAAGCAAGTTCTGTACCTGTCTGTTGAAGCGTCTCATTTCACTGCGGCCCTGTCTGGCCTCGCTGCGCACTGTCTCTTCAACCTCCATCCTCTCTGCGTTCTCCAGCTCCAGCGCCTCAAGCTTCTCGATCACGTTCGAACGGCCACTGACCACAGAGAACGAGCAGAATGTCGTTCAGAATATTTGTGTCAATGAATCAGGGTAACTTTAGCCACAAAATATAATATATATATATATATATATATATATATATATATATATATATATATATATATGTACAGTATAAATGTACAGTATTGCATTTTTTTATTATTTTTATATATATCATATATATATAAATAATAAAAAATGCAATACTGTACATTTTAATTCATTTAAATGCATTGAAAACTGGCTTGCTTTTAGTGTAAACAAAAATGACTGCTATCTCCAACAAACATAAGACTAAACTAAAAGATGATGAATATGAATAAACTACAAATAAATCTGGCCACTGACATCATTTCCTCATTGCAAAAGCTTCACCAAAAAAAAACAAACAAAAACAAATAAAAACACACCAGGATAAAAAAAAAAAATCTTCATACGCCCCCAGAAAAAAGAAAGTGCTTGGTGTTGACTTTGGAATACTAAAAAAAGAAGAAAAGTTTTGCCTCCTGACTTTGAAGAGAGGAATCTGGTTTTCATAGCAGAGGGTGGAAATATTAAATTGCTCATTTTGAATTTTGCCCTTATTTGGGGACTGCACAGCACTGAAGGTCCTCCTTAAAAGGAAGCAAAAGAACCAGTCAGTGAGGTATTTATGTCACATGACTGCTTTCAGCCTCACTGGCTGCTGGGTATAAAGTGGCACAGTTCCCATAAACCCAAATTAGCCCAAACCCAAATGGAAGCCATCTCTTTCCACAGGACCGGTTCAGAGTGTTCAAGCTCTCTTGCCACTGTGAATAGTTTTCATGAGAAGGAAAACGGGAGGCCTCCTCGACTACAGATGCACGTCAGCATCTTTGTTTGAAATGCTGTGGCTTTGCGGCTTTTGACCTCTGATCTGTGGGAGAGGAGAATCCCAGCAACATGATCCCTGATCAAAAGCACCAGCACTGTTTATCGCAAATGTGTTTATATCAAACAAACAATAGAGAGAGAGAACAACTGAGAACTTTACACACGTTCTAATCATTCCATGTCAAAACCTACGTAACTAGCCTTAATGCACAGAGTCACAGAGTTATGTCTTCCTGATGAGGACTGGATGGGTTTAATCCAGAGACTGGTTTACAAAGTATATCTGCTGTGCACCTACAATTAGAGATCACCTTATTAGGCATACAGCTGAACTTTGTAGGTACAGGTCTACTGTCTATAGCCTATTTATTATTTTTTTGAGCTGCACACTGTCAATGACTATATTTTAGTGTGTCTTACGCAGTGGTGTTATATGCAATATAGTATGTAGTTGTGCGCAAAAGCCCTAAAAGGTGTTCTAGATTTTGCACTGTGATCCACAAAACAACTGCCCAAGCAGACCACACATTGTGCAAAGGGCAGCCTATCTCTACTCTTACATTCTTCCTCGTTATTTTGATTAAATCATATGAGCATTACAACGAAATGTTGCTTAAAAGGACCGTATTTTGACTCGCAGCAGCATTGTGTCCCAGCCTCAAAGTCAAGTCTAATAGTGTCCAGCAAACTTTTCTGATCGTTCTAGAATGTGAATAAACTAAATGTGATGAAACATTCTTAAGAAGCTACTGTTGTCAACTATACACATTAGTTCCCTGATTTGGGAAAACGTTTACTATGAATATATGAATATTTAGCGAGCTTACTCAGTCACATTAGATAGAAAGCTTGCCAGAAAGTTCCACAGGGCATCTGATTGAGAACAAATATGAACCTGAGTGATGTAGCTGTAGTTGAGGAACTGCAAAAGTTCAGGAGTAGTTATCTCAGTGTTTCAGAGGGCATATCTTTATTAGGGAAAAAAAAAAAACCAACTCCTTCTGGTATAGGCCACACCTACTTCTGATTCTGATTCATTCCACACCTATTTCTGGCTCAAATCTGAATACAGCTACTGGTCATTGGAGCACTAAACAGATACAGTTAGTGCCATGACAAATATGAACTTTCAAATATGTATTTCAGAAGGTCCAGAAGTTAGTCCGTAGGAGCAGTTGATGGAGCTGCAGAGAGGAAAAATTATGTTTTTCTGGCTCACCTCCTCTCTGGGCTGAGTACAGCCTCCCTGTCCTGTCTCTCTTTGCGCTTCTCAGGCTTGGTGCGTCCTCGGAGTGGTACGTGGCTATCTGTGCTGGCATCCGAGTCCAGCGAGCTGATGGAGCCGCTGATGTGTGAGCCATTAGACAACAGACTGCTGCCTGAAGGGAAGGGTTCACTGTGTGCAGGCGAAGGACACCGTGGAACACCCCCCAGCAAGCCTGCTGTCGGGGAAACCAGTTCCTGAGGGGGCTGAGACATACAAGGGGGAAAAGAGAACGTACCGCGGTCCACCTCATCGCCGTTAATGGAGCCCAAGTCCAAACTACGGCTCATGAATGCCTCCTCTTCTTAGGAGAGAAAAAGAGAAGGGACATGGACTTTACATTAATGGATATTATTATTTTTATGATCACTGTAAGTTGACAGCATAACAGAGAGGATGAAGATTGGGGTCAATGTTTTCCCTCCACCCAAACTGTGACAAATTAATCTTACTCACAAGTAGTCCCACTCATATTTCAACAAACACCTTTTTTAAATTTTAATTAACAGATTTTTAATCTGTTTTAACATCACTGTGTATTTTGCGTTATTTTAGGGTGGGATGCCTTTCCATGGTATAAAACTAGAGTGTACAGACGTTCATGTGCTTTTGAGCATCTATTCGTTCTGCCTGATGGACACAGTGTATGAACAAGCATTCTCATGTATATAGATCAGGTGTGGTAGCGAAATGTCCGGGAACAGGGATGTTCATGCTTCCATCTCCTGATATAGACAAAGCCTTCCTTCCTGCATTCCTCTCCCACCATGTTTAGTAGCTGCAGTTTTTGTTGTTGTAATTTAATGCATGCCATAGACTGCATATCAGTGTTTTATGGATTACGGTTACCAGGTAATAATAGAAACCAAGCCTCCTAAAGCCAACTGCTTAAGAAGCAGAAAAAAATGCATACTGTACACAATGATCATTATGGATCTCTGTTAGAGATAAATGAGACTTGTTTAATAAAGTGTATTGGCTTGTGAACTATAACTCTGGTACCTGTGCCCATATTGACGATTACCATAAAAATTTTTTTTAATAATAATAATAATAGTAATGCTTATTATAATTATTAATATTATCATTATAAACAGGGAGACGGAGGCCAGGTGCTTACGTTACGTTTCTTATAACTGCTCGGCTATACTTAGAATGTTATAAGAAGCCCCGTACCTGCAGAGGTCAGCAGTGAGCCCTGGGGTGACATGTCTGTTGAGGACCACGCCTGCGACACTTCTGCTTCTCTGCTCTGTAGCTCCTCCTGCCATATGATGGAACTGGAGTCTAGAACCTTCTCCGCCTCAGGGATGCCCGAGCCAGTCACAGCTACCTTGGCTGGACCAGGCTCCTGAGAAAAAGACAATCATCCTCAGCACTCCGGTGACCCTCTCTGCTTTTACCAACAACGTTCAAATTTAGAAAAATAATAAATAATAGACCTCCAATGTCACGTTTAGCATCAAGGCGCTCGGCTCTTGCAGAACTAACCTGAGACGTCGTGGGCTCCACCTTGCGCTTCTTCTTTTGATTTTGCTTGTTGGTCCTTGGATAAATAATTAGCTGCTCGCTCCACCTGGTAAAAACAAATGTTCACCTTCAGAAAACCCTGGAAGTTCTACACTCCTGCACTGCTATAACAGTTAGTAATAATAAATCTCACAGGACATGGCATGTGTGCAACATACCCGTTGATAATTTCCTTGCTGTCCCCCCGGATGTAGTACTCCTGTTCAGGCGTGATGATGCACAGCGCGTTCTTCTGGCCAGTCTTAGGTTCGGCATCTATCACATCTGTGCACAGGTTCATGTTGACAGTGCCTTGCGGTAGTGTGCTTGGCTGTGAGGGGAAGCAGATGGAAAATGTGATTTTTCCAGCCTAGTTCACAAAGGAAGCACATGTCAGTGTTTTTGGCAACCAAATATTTAGTAAGGGGAAAAAAAAAGAATCAGAAACTGTCAACATGATCAGATTTCATGGCTGTAATGAATTAGTTCTATATAATCCTGCATCTTTCCATGTGGTGTAAAGGTTTTATTGCAAGCAACTCCATCCTTCAACACCAATACTCCGGAATACTAAGACGACCATTAAAAAGGGAAATAAATAAGCATTGTGGGTTGTTAAACAGACGCAAGCTAAAGATCTTATTATTCTTTATAATTAATATAAAATACAAGGTTATGTTATGTACAACTCCAAGACATAACACATCAGTTATGATTGTGGTTTTATATATACAATATGTACGTTTGTCAGCAAAATAGCAGTGTACCACTCTACCAACTATAATTTTTTTTTAAATCAACAAAAGTAAATTATGTACAAAATGATAACATTTTACAATTTTAAAAAGATTCAGAACAAAATGTTCATTTTATAAAAATGCTGATACCTGCAATATTTCAGTAGCGATATGAAATTTGACCACGTCAGCGGTTGGACTTCGGTCTTCGGTTCGTCTTCTCACCGTTTTGTGTCTTTATGTGTTTACTTTTCCAACACTATAAAGAAACCTTGGGTATTGAGAAAGGCACTATATAAATAGTTTTTTTTAAAGTCTTCTTCTATATTATAGTCATGTTGCCTAGCTAGAAGGCCAACTAAGGAAACCTTTTTGGAGCCCGGGGCCAGGCAAGGGAATACAGGAAGCAGCAATGTACAGACCTAATCTCTGTTTCTGTGTAAACTAAACTGTAAATCTTCCTAACGTGGAGGACAAATCCCAAGAAGGCGAATCATCGGAGAACATGCTTAATCTCGTCACTACAAATAGCACGACATGTGACCCACATGTCCGTGCTGGATGTTTAGCTGCTAAGAGGCTCAGATTCATGGTGGCACATCTCAGTATTTCAGCCTGAGCGGTTATCAGCCATTTTGCGGACCCTTGATGTAAACCAGGTGCTGTCTATTCTTGGCTCCTTTTATGGCCATTTTAAGTGGATCTCACTTTATTAAAAATCCACCAGCAAGTGTCGGCGACTGCCAAATATGGCAATTACAGCATGTCACAGCTACAAAACTACAGAACTGTTTCTGTTTCACCAGACAGACTGCTTCTGAGGGGAGGAAAAAAAAAAAAAAAAAAAAAAAGACAGGGAGAGAGAGAGAGAGAGAGAAAAAAAAACTGCGTAATGAGACACCAGCAGCTCACAAGAGCCAGAAGTGCATAGTGAATAATAGCACATCTCTCGGCACAAAGCGCTGAGAGAACCGAATGGCCAAGTTGACACGGACTGTAATATCAACTATCCCAAGTGATATTGAGCACCAACATGAAGGAGGCATTCATAGCCAGCTGGTATGGTAATGTTTATACGACACTTGTCTGATCTTTGCAATCAATGGGGGGTGGAAAACTTTAAGCGTTTTTTTTAGATAAGAAATGAGCAACAAATCAGAGTTTGCTGAAGTTTAAAAAAAAAAAAAAACAAACAAAAGCCAGAGTCTGGTGTGTAGCTATACTGTCAGGGTAACAAAAGGTCTGATTTTGGCAAGGACACACGAGAGCACGACTCGTGCCAAGTCTTGCCATTCATACGCTTTATATTAGCGCTTCAAAACAAGGAATCAAATAACATGCACTTCTATTGTCTCAGCCTTGGTTAACTAGCTGATTATTTTCAGAAGTTATTTATTTATATTTTTTTTAAAATGAAAAACATTCACATTGACATAAAAACCAATTTGCTGTGCTTTGAGACAATCTGCTAACTGACTAAATGGGACTGCCACGGACATGAACATTTAATTATTTTAGACAAATCAAGAAACTATGCAAACTAATGAAAACTGTAGAGATTGTGTTGCAGGGGAAAAGATTAACCACACGGCCTGGTGGATGCACATTAAACAGCATGAACGTGCCTTGACTTGCAGTGCATTTAATCAAATTGCAGAGTTGAAGGGTGAGAGAAAATGCCTGCGGTAGCGTCAGGACTAAACCCCATTCCTAACACCTTCGACCTTTCAGGCTATTCATACATTAAACAAAAACAAACCAAAAGATCTAAAAACAAAAAACACCACCACAGAAGCCTTTAATCTGACACATGGCACTCTGTCTTCTTCGCTCCAGTGCTCGCTAGAGCAAAAGCAAAGGTCTGCATGACTGTTGCATCTAAAGGGAGTTTAAGAGAAGATGAGCGATGACCCTCTGCCCCTCTACTCGTCTGTCTTCTACAGATGATTTGATTTAAGCTTCCTAAACACAGGCTCTGGTTACAGAAATAGGTATTGCGGTTGGGCTTTTGGTGGAATGAGGATCTCGGAGCATTTTTTGCATTTCCATGTGGTTTCAGGGGGCTAATGTTCTCAGAGTATGGCAACGTCATGATGGTCCTCTTCGCATGAGTTTCACCAAATAAGGGCATATTGGGGGAATGCTTTTCTGAGCGCAGGCTTCACAGTCAGACCATCTCTCTCTCTCTCTCTCTCTCTCGAACAGCCACAACAGTTCACTTCAAGAGTCGAGCCCTTAAACGGATGTATTGTTTATAGCTTGCAATCCTGACAGGTTAGAGAAACAAGTATAGGATAAGTGGGATTTAGCAAAAATAAACATCCCAAACCTTTGGAGCCATATTCAGACACGGCTTCAGTTAATATTTTGTTAAGTACTTGGAAACTGAAGTTGAAGGGGAAAACCAGGAAGTGTGAATTATTCTACAGTTCTAACAAATATCACAAAAAGTCATTCATATTGTGTGTCTGGACTATCAAATTTTTTTTATTCATGGCCAAACGTTTGTGGACACCTCACCATCACACTCTTGTGTGCTTGTTGAACATCCCATTCCAGATCCCATTCTACACCTTACTGACTTTTGCAAAACAAACGTTTATTTGGCATGTATTAGATTTAAATAAAATGAAATTCAGTGGTCGGATACTGTAACTATAGGACACGTTAGTCGTTCTAAATCTCAGTCTTCTGCACTAAAAACCTCTGCTTTTACTAAGTGGATTAATTAGCATGCATGAATGACAATTGATTTTTTTTTTTTCAGAATCAGGAAGACGGTATGTGGAAACTGACAATACCAAGCAAAATAAAGTCCGATGCAATGCTCCATCCATCCTCTACCGCTTACTCCTTTATCAGGGTCACGGGGAACCTGGAAGCATCCCAGGAAGCATCGGGCACAAGGCAGGTTACACCCTGGACAGGGTGCCAGTCCATCACATACACACTCACACACCCATTCATTCACTACAGACACTTTATACATGCCAATCAGCCTACCATGCACGTCTTTGGACTGGGGGAGGAAACCGGAATACTCTGAGGAAACCCCCGACACAAGGGGAGAACATGCAAACTCCGCACACACACATGGCCCTGGCGGGACTCGAGCCCTGGACCCTGAAGGTGTGAGGCGAATGTGCTAACCACTAAGCCACCGTGCATGCTGCACCTTGTGGTTCAACAGATGCTAGTCATTGTACTGTATTAGATCACATTATATGTTAGCTGGTCAATTGGGTAATCAATTTTAGCCAAATGGGTAACCAACACTGGGTGCACATTAGAGCTGTCGGTGGGCTAAGTAATCAATTGATGCTTTTTCCCCCCCCTCCACCAACCGTTGGCAATTATTTTTATAGCCTTTTGAGATCAGCATTATTTCACCACGTCATTTTAATTTTAGTTCAGCCTCATCCTCCCGACCCGCACATCCCTGACCTAATACTCTCATTTCCTGAGGGGTCTCATCTCGGCACAGATGAAAAGTGTGCGCAGACAATAGGACTGACGGAATCGCCAAACCGCTACAATCGAAGGAAAAGCTATACTACTCTGAACTGATGTCAGACACCCAAGTCCAGGTGCATGAGGTTTCTCCTTCTGGACACAAATCATTTTACCATGAGCTTTCTACAGTTTCTTCTGAAAAAATGGCATGACGTGAGCCGAGCATTTCTCTCATCTCGCCAACCAATACACAGCAAATATTAACCTGGATCTGCAATACGTGGTGCTTTGGCCACTGACGAGGACTCAAACTAAAGGATATTACAGGGTTTTCAATGCTGAAGTGCAGAGTGTGTGGGCCTCACAGATTATATCCAAACGCTGTAATCTTTGGCCTGATCAAGCAGCCAATATTCACTCATGACAAACTGCAGTGAATTAAACAGGCTCACACCGGCCCTGTGATAGTCTCATCTGCCTCCATCGTTCATACACTTTAACGAATAAGAGACGTCACGTGACTGTTTGCCTTTATTCTGTGTATGACCTCAGCATTTTGAAAAAGTGGCGACTGCTTTATTCTTGGAAAGCAAGTCACCACGCCATGCGCGTGTTGCCAGCATATGAGAACACTTTCATGAATAATAAGGGTGTATTGAGTGCTTACAGATTCGTCCAGAGCGAAGCGCAAGCAGCCGTGTTCATAGAGGACGAAGAAGCGCCGCTGCCATTTCTGCAGGAACAAATGGATAAATTATAAATGCAGCACTGTAGAAGCTTTCTAAATGAACACTCGCTTATTTTACAAGACAAGCAAGCTTAGTAAAGCATACGAGGAACAGGAAAGAGATCATGTCTAGGACGAATGTCATATACAAACAACTTACCCGAGACCTCTGCATCGGATTGTCAAAATCCGTTCCCTCTGGAGCCAAGCACAGCCAGCCGCCATAGATCGGTTTAGCCTGTAAAGACAGGACAAGATATAAACCCACCAAATGCGAACAAGATCAGACATGTGGCTTGAATAAACAAAAAATGTGATCGAACTCTTAAGCGTAAGCTACTGATTGGCACAAGTTCATACGTTCATCGACGGATCTGCACCACTTCTCAGATGCCAGTTTTCAGCAGATTCCACAGACTTCATGACACTTTCATATGTGATATATTCTTCTTGGTCTGTAAGATTCTCTGTAAATGTAATGTGTAGTTGCACGGTGTTACTGAATCTCACACTGATCTAATAAGCAGCCTTTGAAATCATACACAGGCAGTGATGTTAGAATGATATTTTTTGTCTTTTCAAATGCTCTCTCACATGGTGTGTACAGAATTTCATGGAGGGTTTGTGATTGATTTTTCTGCTGCTTTTTGTGATGCAACTGAGTTTTTTGAAAGAGAAAAACCACTTTCGAAATTGGCAAAATTGCAGTTGCACGGAATTGTTTTGCACGGTCTTCCGCAGTGATGTTTGTTGGTAAACGAGACCTTACAGCTGTAATCATGTTCAACGCACGTGAATCGAAGACAGCTTTAGCCGACGTCACATGGTGTGCATTGGCCCAAATCTTCAGAAAATCTGCAGTATTTTCTAAAAAAATATACCCTCCTCAGAATGTTACGGCTTTCCGTCATTTTGTGTTAATTTCTGTAGAGTAAATACATCACGGAGCTTCTCACCTCGTAAAAGCTACTGTGGTCATACTACTGTAACTTTGCAGTAGAGGCGTATACGATACTAGTATGCACAAATGACAGCAATTTCTTTTCGAATCCAAGTCCAGTACTTTACAAACATCTTCCAGAAATGGAGGTGGAATATTTACATGAAAGGCTGCTTATTGGAGGAGTGTGTGATGTGAAACTTGTGGTCATTGTGACGTTTAGGGCAGGAACATGTGGTCAAAATGGTTATGTTGACATCGGAGGCAGAACACATGACAACGACAATCATGTAAATTACAGTACAGTCCAACTTTTGTGGTACAAACCTATCTTTTAACAGTACTAGTACCAGAACAAGCAGTCATCTGCTCGCGTTTAGTATGCTTTCACTTTCGCACGGAGTGTGTTTAACTCGAATCCTGGTGTGTTTTCCACCTTGGGATGTTCCACATAGGCAGGTGAGAACGCAGCAATTGTGCTCAGTCTCAGTCCGGTTTCAAGTGAACATCGGTTCGATTGCAGCGAGAAACTCTTCAGCTAACCTGAGGTGAACCACACGTGGCGTATATTCTTGGTTGCAGATATTTTTCCCCTCGTATATATGAGCTTCTAAATGAAGTCAGAACAGTTGCAGAAATATGAGCTGTTGTGAATATTTGGGCTGAGAAATGCTGGATAGGCTAAATGTTTTATACTGGTCACTTATATAATCATTTATTTAGAGTCAGTTCCATGTTCTCTGTGCTTGGTTGTTTTTGGTTGTCTTCCCTCCCCCTCCCCCCTTTAGTTAGATGCAGTTTGAAACCAAACCTTTCAGTATGAATAGGTAATGGAAAAGCCTAGGTGGACTCTAATAACGTCCTTTGCTGCATTTTGGTGTCTGTGTCATACTAAGTGAGATCAGTGAACAAAAAACAAATACAGCCCTTCAAAAAGACTGGGGGGGGGGGGGGGGGGGGTAGAGAAGAGGATATCACATCAGGTGCTTGTATGTGGAGTATGCAATTTTACAAATTCCTACCAGAAATTCATCACTTACACAACAGCACAGGTTTAACCCAAACACACACACACACACACACAGGAATGTTCAGTCACGTGGGAACCCATGCAATAAGCACGGCTTTAGACAAAGGATATGATGCGCAGGTCTGCAAGCGCCGGGCTGAGCTGCAGGTATACTGCATGCGTTTACAGGACATACTGATGTTGCAGTACAGCATGTGAATACTTTCTGTACGTGTGTCGATTTTCTTTCGAGAATATTCCCGTCACATCGACGCTCTGCCTCAACAAGACACTGAATGCTGGCTGCGATGTGAGGAAGGCCAACCTGCAGTGCAGGACCAGACAAGTTCACATGGCAGCAACAGCCACATCAGAAAAGCTGAGTATAATATTAACATGCAGCTAATGGCCCGGAAACTCAATACACTCGCACAAAAATGTGGCCAAGCGTCTCACCTGCGTTTAAACAGGCTTTCACTGGCATACGTGTGCAAGAGCTAGTGCTACGCCACAGTGCAAAGTCATTTCTATAAACGCAAGACATTTTTTGTGCATTTGCGTGCATGTCTGTTTGTTTTAAATGGCATGCATCGAGTGTGTAAAGCACTCTGGTTTGATTATTAATAAAATACGCTATATAAATACCATTTTCTCCTCCATGATTAAGGTCAGATAAACGCACTTCATTGCAGCCGACAGCACAACGGGCATCAGGCCATTTAATAAAGCTTATGAAACTAACAGAATCTAAAAAAAGAACTGGGCCCCGAGTGCTCCTTTCCTCTTTTTAAAAGGAGGAGGGGAGGGAGCACAACAAAAGCCAGCTGTGAGTGCCGTGTGTAGTGTTGGTGGAGTGGTTTACCCAGGAGAGCAGCGGCACACCCCTGCACTTTTCCTCCACATATTGACGGCCTGCTTCCTCTCCTGAGCTCCTCTCCTAACCTCGCAGCCCTCCCGCAGGCATCGCGCTTAACTTCCAATTTCCTCCCGGCCCCGGGCCGTTCCCAGGGGGCCGCCTTTTCTCCCATCATCCCCCTCTTTCACCCCTGGATGCACTCTCCGGGTCTCTGCCGGCACAGGACCCTCCCCGCTCTGCAGACCAGTTCACCCCCTTTTTGCAGACTATGTTGCTGCTTCTGAAGTGGAAGCGACCTTTGGGAGGGGGAACTCTGCTTTCCCAACCCACACTTCCTTTCACAAGCTCTCCTTCCCCCCAAAGCCTCCCACAACCCACAGTCCTGCTCCCTGGAGCTGCCAGGATGGCTACAGATAAGCAAAAGAGACGTTTACATTGTATTTTTCGGGCAGATATAGAATCAGGCATAAAAGGCAACTAAATATATTTGCTATTACTCTGTTGGTTATGGGAATAGAAGGATTTGTGTTTGCTTTGATTGCTTCTTCTTTTCTTTATCAACTGTGCAGTCTTGTGTTTATTAATCCTGCCTAGGACTGTTCCAGTTTCACTGATACTCATAGTGCATGACTGAACATTTAACTCACCTTTTAGTTTCAAAAAATAGATTAAAATGCATTTGCTGGCTCAGCATGCCACCTTTTCTCATACTCACTCACTCCTGCAGAACTTGATTTCATAGAAAAATATAAAGTCTAAATTCAGACTGGATTCATTTCAAACTGGAAGAGGCTTCCTAGAGACACTTCCAAGGGTTTAGGCAAGTTACTGAGGTCCGAGCAGAGGTCCAGACTACAGTCACGGTAAGGTCATGTGACCTATTAATGATCAAGTGCGACTTGCTGGCCATAAGCCCTACAAACATGATCAAAACAATCTATTTGTATTGAAATGAAGTGTGTCTTGCATGTGTGTGACAACTGTGCAGATAAGGTGAAGCCACTCCTGTCTCTGTGATGCATCACTTATCCCATGTGACTCGATCATTTAACAGACATGGGTGTGGAAATCTCAACCAGCAGAAAGTGCAATTAGGAGATTTGATCTTTTTGTTACACACACACACGGATGCACAAAGAGACTTTTGTAAAAATATTTGATGAACTGTTCCTAATTTTCACCTCCAGCCAGTGTGTTTCTAAACATATGATTAATAGTATGGACATTTTCAGTCTAGGTTATCATACCAGGAAACTTTCACAGTGTAACAGCACTAGTTCTGACTCTCCATGCCATCTGAAATGACCTCTCACCCTCACTTGAGAAGAGAATTATGGCTTGATTGGAGACAACATGCTCTCGCATTCAAAACAAGTGGAAGATTGTTATATCAAGCGTCAAACATCAATCACCTTTCTAACCCCTTCAGACCTGGGGTAAATGTCCAAATTAGGAAAGAACTGCTTACCATGACATCAAGAACAAATGTGTACACACTTGCACATGCACTGAAAAGGAAACGTATGGCCTTGATGCAATTTGATTTGTGCAATCTGAAGTCAAATGTGTGAGATTCAAGAAATCACGAAGCAGGAGTGAATCAGAACACAATGTTGAAAGTAAAGTCAGTTATTTAAGCAAAATATTTATGGTTGCCTCTTCAGCCAGAAAGATCGGCAATGCTCTTCAGAAACAAATGAACTAAACTGAAATGGAGGAAAATATATTCCTGGAAACATGACGCGCTTTAGTTTCGCAGAGAGACAAGGGGGACACACGGGGAACACTCTCCCATTTCACACGGGGAACACTTTTTTTTTTAATTTACACACACACACCCCATTGGCTTCACTGAGAAACGTAAATGAAAAAAGGATATTTAACCTTATTGTGAAGCATTTTTAAAGACTTTTTTTTTGCTTGTCTTTGGAGGACTCTTTGGACAGAAACACAGCGAGTTGGCTTTTTAAGCATCGTTACGTGCTACACGGCTTTGAAACATTAATTGGGAACAGATGAGAGGACATGTTCCATGTAATCCACTTAAGTCTATAAATCACAAAATAATGCAGTCCCAGTGATTTAATTAACTTTGACTTCATCGGAAGACGTAGAGACAAACTTGCTTCGGGTTTGTATGGATTTTTTACATTTTTTTTATTAATTAGCAGCAACTTTAGTCTTAACGCTGTAGTGTAGAAATGTGTAAACGTCCCCAGTGCAGCTATTTCAAATGATGCACAGAGAAATTACTTTATCAGATCTGCCAAGCCCAAAAAAGGATTAATGAGCAGTCACGCAGAAGGGAACGAAAGCAAACAATCACTTTCTAACTATTATTAAAGTTAAGACCTTTCGTAAGCTTAGGTTTTCCGTTAGCCAAGTAAAACCGATTTTATTTCACGTTCATGAACTCGAAACATCCTCCATCGACAGAAAGTGAGGATGCCATGAGTTTCAAGCTGGAAAATCGAGTCGAGGTGAGAGAAAAGGCTAAAATGTTGGGGGAAGGAGGCGGAAGGTTCCAGAACTTCAGTTAGTATTAGAGAGTTCAAAACACCTTCGTAAATTCTCAAATCTGCCCATATATTTTTTGCCAGGGGGAGGGGACAAAAACACCAAGACTTCTATTTGAAACAATTTTTGAGTGCTAACTCATACAAGTGGACACTGATGTGAAAAATACGGAGCCGTGACACAAAATGTATTAAGGTTGGCATGTCTGCTTTTTACATAGCACACTATTCACTTTATGAATACTTATTATTCTTATTATTGTTCTTGTTGTTGTTATTAATAATAATAATAATAATAATAATAATAATAATAATAATAGAACCACAAGCTGAGTCAGGATTCAGGTGGTGGAAGGGTTAACCACTCAATCACACCCAGTCCTCCCTATATGTGCACTACAAGATGCTGACACTGCTACATGTCTCCAGTTCTCCTCAGAGTGCTGCTTGGGTTGAGTGAGTGTGTGTGTGTGTGTGAGTGAGAGAGACCAATTAACAGGATGTAACATGCCTTAATTGTCTAAAACTTCCTCTCATTCATGACTCCCAAGTGTTCAAAGCTTAATGTCTTGATGCAGTCCATTTGTTCAGGGCTTAATGTTTCCATACAGGCCCCGTCAGTGTAAAAGATGAGACCTAACCACCTCTTAATGCTCGAGTAAACTAAAGCAGAGGTTGGATTACCAATTAAGGCCTGAGCTTGAGCGGTACAGACAGTAGATAGACAGGCTGCGATGTTTTGGAGCACCTGAAAGAAATCTGGAGATGCTCTTTTCAAAGCAGCCCCCATTGCTGAAAACCTTGGAAAAAGCACTTTTCCCCCATGAAGCACTTAAGCTGGCGAGGCATTCGGTCGACTTCGCAAAATGGATGCGATTTTTGGACACAGGCTGCTCCGATTACTCCTCTGAAGAAGACAAATTTGTGCAAGGCTGCTGCTTTAATGAAACACAAATACAGCCCGATGTGAGGAATTTCATGAAGGAAAGGGAAAATCAGATGGATTCTGCTGAGACGAAAGCAAAGCAGCGACTGAACCGAATATTGCTTTAAAAAGGACAACCACAGTCAGTGCACCTATTAACCATAATAATAGGTACAGTGCACCTATTATGGTTTTTCAAATATTACTTTCATGTAGTGTGTTATAGAGCCATTTGTGAATGTAAAACATCCACAAAGTTTCAAAAATCAAAGCGCGGAAACACATGGAAAGCGAATAAGTTCCTCGTCGCACATAAAAAAAGCCATGTGACTTGCCTCAACAAATCATGTGACTGGATAATTGGCTCAGAAAAGTAGAATTGGCGGAGAGAGAACAGGATGCGGCAGTTTTCCCCAGAAATGACGATTTTGTTCTCTTGAACACATGGGATGGAAAGGGTGCATTATTCATAAATGTTTTCCACGATATTCCAATTTTTCCTCAGAAGTTAAACAGGTGGAAACATGGCTACCAACAGCACAGAGTTGTTGTTAACTGAGCTTCATAAAATAACGTGTCTGTGATCACACCTCACCTTTATCAAAATTTGTAATGTTTGCTTTTGAGTTCTTATAGTTATTAGCTGGTTTGACTGGTCCCATCAACAGTTCAAAAACAAGTCAACCTGCAAATAACACCAACTGGGTCCTTAATGTTTTCTCTCCGTGGAACGTCCAGGAACAGAAATCTCTATTGATATAACAGACAAACCCCACCCCTTTATTTATTCTGCAAGTTTAAAATTTTTGTTTACATTCATTTCTTTTGCCTCTTTACTTTCATCCTCTTACACACACACACACACACACACATACACATATATATATATATATATATATATGTATACACACACACACAGGCATATACGTGCACACATATATATATATATATATATATATATATATATATATATATATATAAAGTTTGCCATGCAAAGAAACTGTTGGATCCTGTTAAAGCAAAAACCAGATATTTCCTGGATGACAGAAAAATCCATATATTATATACACACACATATACATACATATACATACACACACACACACATATATACACACACACATATATATGTGTGTGTATGTATATGTACATGTGTGTAATATATACTGTATATATATATATATATATATATAGACTAATTAGACTGGGAGGAGTTTGGGTTGTTTTTTGTTCTTGGTTTGCTAGTTGTACTAGGAATAGCTGTGGTACCATGTTATTCTCTTTCTATGTTATTTATTAGCTGTTAATTTGCCTACTGGTTGAAAAGCTAATTGCTTGTCTAAGTATAAATGATTTTACTAATTACAAAAAAAATTTTAGACACGGAGTGTGGGCGATATGACAAAAACATCCTACGAATCTCAAAAGATATTTCTAACAGTACTGCTGGATTATTTATTTATTTATTTTTAAACTATTTGATGATGCTTTATTTAATGTCTATAAAAAATACTCAATATTTAACTCAATGGGAGACAAATGTTTAAACATCTGACAATAAATCTTATTTCTCTAATAACAAATTTAAAGATTAACACCAGCTGTTTCACGTGTTTGTAATTAAATGCACATTAATTTTCAAGCAAAAAAAAAAAATCATGAAAATATATCACAATATTCTTCATATCTCAGAAAAGCATATTATGACATCATTAATCACGATTTTTACATTATACTGTCATATCGCCCAGCCCTAACAAGGTAATGAGGGGTCCGCGGAAATTATTTTATACTTAAAAGGGTCACCAAGTTTATATATATATATATATATATATATATATATATATATATATATATATATATATATATATATTTTTTTTTTTTAAACCAACACCATTTGGTGGCACTGTGTTTTGCAGAAGCCCTCAAAACCCAAATTGTTATCCATCTGTGACACAGAAACAGCATTTCAAGGCACGAATACATATTCAACACCTTCCCTGCTGAAAAAAAAAAAAAAAAACCAAACCAAAAATAGACTATCACAGAAATTCTAATGGTTTCCACAACAAACACAATTACAAACCATCAGGTAACCATTCAAACCAATCCTTTAATGGTATCCACTAGACAGAACATGTCACCTATACATGACCAGTAGACACATACAGGAACCATTACAGTTTCCATTAACACCAATACAATTCCCATTAAAACCATTACACATTTTATGAGGGTTTCAAGTGTGTGTGTGTGTGTGTGTGTGTTTTTCCCCAGCAGGGTTGTAAATAATGTAAGTAATGAACACTTATTCTATAGGAAACACACAAGGCCAGCAGGGCTGAGGCGCTGTTATCTCTCTGTCACACACACACACACACACACACACACACACTATAACCTTGGCAGTGTTTGTTTACCTGGTTGAGGTCTGGGTCGGTCAGGAGATGCAGCTCGCGCGGCTTGAAGCAATTCTGACATTTGCTTTTGTTGAAAATATTCGCCTGGAATTTCCTACAAGGGTTTTCTTTTGCAGTAGACATTATTATTATTATTTTTATTTTTTTCCAATGTCCCGACCTCGAGAAAGTAGAAAACTATAGAGAATCCGCTCGGGTTTTCCCCCCTCTTTCCTTCACATCCAATTTGGGACAGAGCCGAGCATCCAAAACATGATCCCCAATACTTGATCCAGCAGCAGGTTTTATTGTTCCAGTCCAAAAGCAAAGCTCAGAGTGTATAAACTTACTGGACTTTCTATTTAAAGCCAGCCAGCCAGCCATAAAGCAAGCTAGCTACCTTCTGGTTGTAGACGGCTGTTCAGTCCATGGCCATGGAAGCACAAAGCCGACCCCGAATGATTAACAAGCTGCTCTGATCAATACTGTTAGCTACTGGCCAAGCAGCGAACAAAACAGTCGCAAAATATAGTTTCGCGTGTTCAACCATTAGCTGAAGATTAAGTATCTAGGTAAAGATAAATAAATCTCCCCTCTAACATCAGGAGTATTGAGGTAGACTTTCACAATTCTAACCGCAAATTCTCCTAGCTAGCTCCGAAGTTTAGCGTCCGTTTAATTCTCCTTCGCTAGCTAGCCGTGTTATCCGTTAGCTAACAGTCTAATGGGCGAACCCCAGCTTCCAGTCCCTCCTGATCCCGCCTGAGCCGCCGCCGCAACCGCATGTTTTCCAACTCACGCTACGGTTTCGACATAACGTTATGACCTAACGCGATACAGCTGCCTGGCCACCTAGCTCGGTCGGTGTGCTGTATTCCCACGGCTAACAGGCGACGTGCCTGACTGTGTTTCTCCCTCTTTAGGGCTGGAGAGGAGGTTGCTCCCTATGGAGCGCGAGCGCGAGAGGAGGGGGCAGTTCACACACTCGGGCTGGAATTTCAATTAATCTCGCGAGATCTCGCTGCAACATAGATACGTTATTTAACTTTCTATTTTCCCTACCTGTTTTCTGACAATATACGTCATGATTGGCTTGAATTATTATCTCCTGCGTTAGGATTGGATCATGCTTGCGCACGTGACGAGGTGGAACGTGTATGAATACAGGTGATGAAAAAAAGAACGCTACTTTGGCTGCGTCTGAAACCGCATACTACACTGCAGGCGATAAGCAGGATGCCAGATGGGTTGTATGTCCGAATTCTAAGTATTCCAGAAATACCCGGATGGCGAACTACTTCCGGCGAAATTTTCCAGTATGCAACCTTTTGGGCACTATGCGAGTCAAAAAGTCCCACAATGCAACGGGACGAGTGCGGTGCTCAGGACACCCCCAAAAATCCCTGCTGAAACAGGTTTAAAAATAAAAAAAAAAAAACCCTTGTTAAACAGGTTTTGTTAAAAAAAAAAAAAAAAAAAACTGGTTAAACAGGACTTGTTTAACATTAACCGAATAAATTGTTAACTTGTTTAAGATTTTAGTTTTTATGATGATGTTGAAGGTCACACGACAATGCTAAACTGCGGATGAAGTATGTCCAGAATTGTAGTCATAATACACACATAATGATTAGTAAGCACTGTTTCAACCGTAATAGCATGTGATTTCTGACTCAGCCTTTGTTTGCAAAAGTCAAAGGATACCACAGAAAAGGGTAATCTGTGGGTTATGAGGTGCCGTTAATCATCCATGTGTGGTCATGAAATTCCCAAAACTTTAAAAACACACCAGTGACCGTTTATTTAGGCCCCAGACTTCAATATTCTCATTTATTTCTATTTGTGGTTGAAGAGCTGCAATTAAGCACTCTGCCTTTTACTAAACTTGCAATACAATATGAACTCTCAATATGGAGACCTCTCCTTACACTCTCAGAAATAAAGGTACCAAACAGTACTTATCCTTGTGACTGGGTAGGTACCATTAAGCAGTGGTCTAATTATGTACCTTAAACTATTTTTCAAAGGTCAAGGATGCAAACTAAATGTACAAAACGTTTACTGTTGACGGTACCACCCAAGCAACAAGGACAAGTATAGTTTTATTTCTAAATATAGACTGTCAAACGTTTTTGTTTTTCATTTTCCAAAGATGGTTGTCCTATCTTTGATGGTATTGCCCTTGCTGGTGGTGGTGTTTGCTGGAATCTACTACTTTTACCATGAGATCATTCACTTCATGCCCAAGTCCGTAGTGCAGAACAAAGTGGTGGTGATTACAGATGTTGTATCTGTAATGGGAAATGGTAATGGTAACATCTTTCCTGTCCTCTAAATTGCCCCCCCCCCACTCGATCTAGCCATTGTGTCAACAAATTGGTCTACTTTCACAGTGCATGTGTAATTACGTATATGGTTGTAGAGTATTCAATTTTTGAATTTTTGAAGCCAAAAAGTTCATTTTCCCTATTACCCCTAATGTACAGTAGCTGATCAGCCGAAAGATTTTTCAAATGGAGCTTTCTCCTTGTGCATAAAACTAGTTGGTGAAATTAAACTAGGAATTCAGTCACGGCTTTATGCTGTCTAAATGCATATTCAATAAACTCAGTTTTATGTTGCATGACAAACCGGTGTTTGTTCTCTGTTTAGTTGTCATCCACATGCCGAAGCTGGACTAGTGTGCACAACACACATGAAAACTACCTGACTCAGCCGAATGCTATTAAAAGACCCCAGATCCCAACAGGCTCTTCGTGGTGCCGGACAGAGTGAGAGCCTGGGGTCTGTGAATGGACGAGCAGAAGAAAGGGTTTAAAGCGGGTTACCTAACAGGAAAACCTTTGACTTTTCCACTGGGGGCTTAATTCCTCACATGCACTGTAAGTGGACTGAAAATAAGATTACAGCTCTGTGTGCCTTTGTGTTTAGATTGGTTTTAGTCCATATGTGTGTGTGTGTGTGTGTGTGTGTGTGTGTGTGTGTGTGTGTGTTCTGTACATTTCAAAATCAGCACGAACAAACTTTTTGTAAATTAAGATTTTTTTATTGTATCATGAAGAGTACACTAAGAAATGTACATGTGGAAAATCACTTTCCTTCAATATCCAGTATGAGGAGCTGACACACAGTGTGGTATTCGTGACAGGAGATTAGTGTAGGGCAATGTATTTTTAGAACCTTTCCTCAACCCGTCTTTACATGGAAATAACGACAGCCGTGCTATCAGAATAACCCGACCAAACGTAGATAAAAGAGAATAAAAGATAAAAACTAATTTGAGCAACCATCAATCATATCTTGTCTTGTGATTTGATCACTTCATTATTGTTTCATTAGTCTGCTGATTAGGTCACAGCAATAGTCACAGCAATAATTTGTTAAAGGAGTGCTGCCTTTAGATCAGGGGTAATGCATATTATAGTAGATCTGCTGTGAAAAAAAAAAGAAAAGAAGCAAAAATCATAGCACTTTATTTATTCCAAGCATAAATAAGTAGATCAAATGACAAAACATTGATCGAAATTATTTTACTTACTTCACTTTACTACAACATGTTAATCAACATGATGTGAAAATGAACACATGTACAGTATAATCCGGGAGCAGTGAGAGTGTGGAAAAATACTGCATTAAATAATGTGTCCAATTAATTATCGACTCATCTAAGCTCAAATTAAATGATTGTATTCATTTTCTGTGTATAATATTTATATTTATAAAGTATTACACAAAGAATCTTTACAAAGTAGTATTTGTTCCATTGTTTTTCATTTTCCAAAGATGGCTGTCCCATCTGTGATGGTATTGCCCTTGCTGGTGGTGGTGTTCGCTGGAATCTACTACTTTTACCATGAGATCATTCACTTCATGTCCAAGTCCGTAGTGCAGAACAAAGTGGTGGTGATTACAGATGCCGTATCTGCAATGGGAAATGGTAATGCTCACTAATAAAAACATCTTTCCTGTCCTCTTAATTGTTTTTTTTTCCCCACTCGATCTAGCCATTGTGTCAACGAATTGGTCTACTTTCACAGTGCATGTGTAATTACGTATATGGTTGTAGAGAATTAAATTTTTTTTATATTTAAAGTAAAAAAATAGAATAGGATAGAAAGAGTAACTAAAGTATTAAAGAAACAGCCAAAAAGTTCATTGTCCCTATTACCCCTAATGTACAGTAGCTGATCAACCGAATGATTTTTCTTGTCTGTAGCTTCCTTCTATAGATTTGCACTAGTTAATGTAGCTAAGTAAGGGAAGTCTATAGCTACCAATTTAGCCTCATACAATATGTGTACGTGTGTGTGTGTGTTTGAGTTTTATGACTCCAAGGAATCAGTTTTCCAGTATTGGGGTCGTCCATATATTACGTCATCAAGGAGGGGGGGAGGGGGGTGAAAGGTACGATGACGTCTGGTTAAACATGGCTGAAAATTTGATAACGTAATATATGGACGACCCCATTAATGTAAATGTTCTCATAGAGCGTGTGAATCATGACATTTGTTTTCCCTCCTCAAAGTTTAATAGACAATTTGCCTCCTTATACCCAGTGGTGGAAAGATTGCAAAAGACACTGACTTGTGTAAAAGTACTACAACTTTTGTAATAATTCACTTGAATAAAAGTAGGTAGTGATAAAGATCATTAATCAAGTAAGAGTAAATAAGTTGTCTGGTGAAAAACTATTTGACTAATAACTTTACAACTGACTTTTTCATTTATTAATTGATTATTTATTTATTTATTTATTTATTTATTTTGCACGTCTACAACTGACATAAAATCTTAAAAACTTCCAATTATCTGAGGAATGCATTTCTGAACAATTGTGTTAACTAACCTAGTGAATTCTGTACCTCAATGATCAACAGTATACAACCCCAATTCCCAAAAAGTTGGGAGAGCAGGGAAAATGCTAATGAAAACAAAGAAGAGTGATTTGTAAATGTACTTTGACTTGTATTTAAACAAATAAACAAACAAAAAAAAAACGTATAATGACAGGTATTTGATGTTTTATCTGATCAACTGCATAGTTTTTTAAAGGTAAATGTTTATTTTGAAATTGATGCATGCAACATGTTCCAAAAAAGTTGGGACAGGGGCAATTTAAGACCCTAATTTAGTGATGTATCAGGCTGAAATAAGAAGGTGATGTGAAACAGGTGAGACAATCGTCTAATCATAGTATATAAGGAGCCTCCAATAAAGGCCCTAGTCCTTCAAGAGTAAGGACGGGTTGAGGCTCGCCAATCTGCCAACAGATGCGTCAGCGAATAATCCAACACTTTGACAACAACAATTCCCAAAGACAAATTGGTAGGATTTTAGGCATTTCACCTTCTACAGTGCACAATATAATTAAAGATTCAAGTAATCCGGTCAAATCTCGGTGCGTAAAAGTGTAAGGCTCCCTTTAAGGCTCTCCGATCCCTGAGACGTCACTGTCTTAAAAACCATCAAGAGTCTGTAATGGATATCCTGACATGGGCTCGGGAATACTTTGGTAAACCTTTGTCAGACGACACCATTCGCCGCTGCATCCACAGAAAGTTAAGGCTTTACTATGTAAAGCAGAAGTCATACATCAACACTGTCTAGAAGCGCCGCCAAAGTCTCTGGGCTCGGTCTCATCTGAGATCTAGCACTAGTGGCTTACATGTGCATATCTCCACAGGTTGTTTCTTTGGAAGTGTTTAAAAATTAAGATACCTGATAAATTGGGACTTTATCTTGACTGGGTCTTGCAATTGAATTATTTAAGAATTGCACATACTGTCTGTTAAGTGGCTTCTCGGTTTAAATGCATCCTTGTTTACTCTGTAACTGTGATCAAATATGAATGTGGAGTATGTTGATTGTGGAATGTTTTGCTTGGAAAAATATTTTACATATGTTCATTATTTTTGGTATTTTTACTCAAGTAAAAGTACTATGCTCCCCTCCCCAAGAAATATAAAAAGAGTACATGTTTGTTACTTTCTTCCTTTGCTCGTGTCACAATACTTTTTATTACCAGGCAGCCAGCCATCCATCCTCTACCGCTTACTCCTTTATAAGGGTCAAGGGGAACCTGGAGCCTTTATTACGTTTTATAATATTGTCATGGTAATATATTGCTGAATATAATTCCATAGTCCACCATGTTTTTCAACTACAAATGAATGTAGGGATACTTAACACACTTAATCTATCTATCCTATACTATACTCTGTATACAAAGCATAATCTCTCTCTCTCTCTCTCTCTCTCTCTCTCTCTCTCTGTGAGTGTGTTTCAGAGTGTGCCAGGTTGCTGCATGAAGGTGGTGCCCAGTTGGTGTTGTGTGGACCTAACTGGGATAAGCTGGAGTCTCTCCAAGACTCACTGTGCAGTGACTCAGACCCCAGTAAAGTGAGTAAAGCCTGTATCAGAGAACCTGCACACCCTCTCATTAGTACGTCACAGGTTTTACCCACGTACCTGGATCTGATGTTCTGAGCTCACACATAAGATAAAAAGACAGAAAGGCTTCAGACTCTGACTGTGTGTCACTGTCAACGTTTTCCTTTGCTTTGATGAACAATGGCAGGATTTCCTCCTCCCTGACAGCTCACTGTCTACTGCTTTCTAACAAATCCCAAGACACACCACAGATATTATTGTCAGTCCAATCGTCTCAGGTTGAGCAAACAAGACATGAGCCATTGGAAATGATCTATAGGAACAAAATGATCACTAACCCCTTCATATTCAACCTTTACAATCTGCAGTGCCCTCCAGAATTATTGGTAATTATTGGTGAATGCATAAAAGGAACAGCACATGCAATGACTGATATTTTCGGCTTGTTTGTTAAAAGCAAATCTTTTTTCAAACACAAAAATTTTAAGTAGTGAAACTTTTCCATTGATATTTGGTCTGGCTTTACTTGGAACGAATAACTACCCTGAGCCTCTTCCTGCAAATTAAATTGGAATTATTTATCAAAATAATTTTATACCCTCAAAGAAACAGGACATGGGGTTCCTGGAGTTCCTGGGGACTGAGAGCAATTTAAAAACATAATTATGCTTGTGATTATTTAAAATTAATGATTTATTTTAAATACTTCTAAAGGAGGGAAATCATTTACTTCTAAGAGGAGAAAATAATTTAGTTTTGAGAATACTGTTTTGAAAAAAAGAATGCTTTTGCGAAAAACAGAAAGTGTTTATAAAAAAGATTCTTTCCATGCAAAGCTTTGTAGCTACGATCATTTTTGCTAATTTTTATTTAGACAGCGTGTTACTATGACGACTTTCATGCTGTTATGTTTTCTATTTAAAAAAAATAGATGTGATTAAAAATGAAACATCATCTTTATCTAAGTCTGCCATCTTTTCTGCTTCTATAAGGTTCAATTTCTAATTATTCATTGTATTGATCAAACATTATTCATTTTCAACCAACCCCGCCAAATGTAATTATTGCACTGCAGGGTCGAAAGTTTCTGTGAACTTTGAGCCCATTAGTCTATTTTCGTCTAACATGAGGCTCATTATGTCTTGTTCCGCCCTTTATAATGCTTTCTGGCTTACATCTCTCTGGTGGCTGCTCTCTGTTTTTTCTGTTGAAGACCTTTCCACCCAAGTTGGTGTTGCTGGACTTCAGTGATATAGACAGAATGGAGGATGTGATTACAGAGATCAGCGAATGCTATGGCTATGTGGATGTGCTCATATGTAACGGCAGCATGAAGGTCAAAGCCCCAGTACAGAGCCTTTCACTGGAGATGGACAAAATCATCATGGACGTCAACTACTTTGGGCCCATCACTTTGGCAAAGGGTATGAATGTTAGAACCTTATTTCCACTCATTCAATAAGACACAATTTTATACGTCTTTTAGAATGGTGTTTTCATGTAACTAGGTATTCTGCCGTTAATGATTGCCAGGAGAACAGGTCATTTCGTAATTGTCAACAGCATCCAAGGGAGACTTGCTGTCCCGTTTCGCACCTCCTGTAAGATTTTAATATTGTCTTTTAACTTAAATGTAATAATATAGAATGGACATCTAAAGAGAACCCGCACCGATGTATGCTTAAATTGTTCTTATCATAGTATGTCTCACACATTGATCAGATACAGTTTTACTTATGAGTTAATGTTATTTTTTGTGTGTTCGAGTCTCTGCCTCCAAGCATGCAGTGCAGGCCTTTTTCGACTGTCTGAGAGCAGAAGTGGAGGAGTACGGCATCTCTGTCAGTACAATCAACCACACGTTCATCAACGCTACAGCCCAGGAAGCCACCCCCTCCCTGTCTCAGCCCACCAACGCCCTGTGGGCATGTGAGTAATTACACACTAGTACACAAAAACACGCAAACAACAAAGCAGCACGACCATTCCGGTTCATTTTCATGCACAGTCTGAACCGGCTTATGCAGGTTTTTCTACATACTTGTGAAAATTATGCCAGAATATCAGCAGAGTCTATTTCTTATTTGTACCCTAACCCTAACCCTCTATCCATGAAAACTAATAATCAATTGTTTACCCCCCCTCCTCATTTCTATACGTCGCAAAATGCAGGATCATTCATGAGAATTTATGATATGAAGAATGGACACGCCTATGTGTCCTCAGTCCCCAATAACTAGCCGGTTAGTTAACAGCTAGCGAGCTAGCTTGTGTTTGTGACAGACACCCATGGGATTTCACTCTTTTTATACTCTCAGTGACTTACTAACTAGTGGCCAAACCTATCAAAATATACCATAAAACAGATTTTTTTCATCACTATCTAATTTAGTTAAGCGAGCTACAGTCATTAATTAGCTAGCCTAGCAAAAAGGTTGCTTGTATCAAGTTATCCTGTTGAATTGGTATATCTGACATGATTGGACCAAAACCGAGCTCATATGTAACGTTGGCTTATTATCTTATAATCAACAGATAAATCATGTGCAGATGCTAACTTTTAATTGATAATTGGAAAGAGTAAGATATCAACTGTTAAAGAATCCTAGTTTCAGTCATTTTCCTACTGTATTTTTCCTTGGTGCCAGAGCGGTAGCATCAATGATATCTATGTACTGTATCTTTCACTTTTAAAACGTAATTAGGAACACAATCGGAGCATTGATGTACCTTTAACTCTAAAAGCGTATAATTAAAGGTATGTGACATGCACCTTCCCAGGTAAATGATACATGTTAAAGTTCAAATCATGTTCCATTGATGGTACCACTCCAAGTACAAGGAAAAGTAGAGTCTTGTTCTTGAGAAAACAATGTTTGGGAGGAATAAAGGTTTTATGCATGGCATCTTTGAGAGCCCATAATTCAATATTTTCCAAACCTCACCTCAGTGCTTTCCTTCTCTAGACATTTTAAGCAAGTTTACCACTCATGGTGTGAGCCCTAAATCCTTGGCGTATGAGGTTGTACGAGTGGTGAACCGCAAGAGGAGAGAGGTGCTCCTGGCTCACCCCATCCCCTGGGCAGCTCTCTACGTCCGCTCACTCATGCCCAGCTTCTTCTTTTCTGTGGTGGCAGCGGGGGTGAAGGACGAGGCTATGAATCAGCATCTGAAATAGATCCATACATCACATGCTAGTGAACGACTGATGGACTTGTGCCGTTCCTTTAACAATGTGTCATTAGAACATGCTTTGAGCTATAATTCTCACATTGACGTATGACCTCTGATGCAACACAGGAACAATGTCTTGTGATTTAGAGGACGATGTTTTAGGGCTTAGTCCAAGCTATGACCTATTTGCTTTATTTGGCTGGTAAAACATCACATGCATTGTAGTATTTGCTCTAAATATCTTGGCATACGTGCTAAATATTTCGTAATTTTTTTTGTTACTAAGCATAGCAATTTGTGGTATGGTATGTGGAGAATAGATTTCAGTCTCGAATTCATTCACTTTTTTGGGCACTAAGTAAGATCTTCATGTTTGTCTTCTGTGCCTTCTAGCTCATTTGGTTTCGGAAAGTTTCATCAGTAACACACACACACACACACACACACACACACACACACACACACACACACACACACACATACACATTAGTCTAATATTTGCCTTCAGCTGGCTGCTGACGTGGGAGCAGTTGTCAAGCTGGTGAAGACAAGCTTCTTCACCTTCAGGCCTTAAAAACAAACACATTTCACATCGTTGCAGATTCCTGCAGATGGTGCTAGTGGACTTTTATGCTCCAACACCGGGACAAGCAAATTACTGCCACCTACCGGTCATTGCTCGCTGATAACCAGTTCACTCATGTACAGTACACTCTATGCTTTGCTATGTGTTATCATACTGTATGATCCTTGTGACTTGATTTCTTTCATGCAATAATAATAATAATAATAATAATAATAATAATAATAATAATAATAATAATAATAATAAAAACAACAATAAAGTTTAGGACTTCAATGTGTTGAATTCTTTACATGCATCCATTCAGTATACACATGAACACAAACCAACTTGCAATGTGAGATAGCATCCAATCCAAGCATAAACCTGAGCAGTTCAGAGTTACAGACTTCACTTTGGGATCTGACACCAGCTCTCTGACAGTCTTTTTGACAGGGGTTTGAACTCATGACTTTCTGGACACATACAGAATCAATGCGCTATCAATATGCTTGAAGTGTGATTAAAGGAATAGATATCAGCATAGTGGCCTGCTCAATGCGCACACAGTAAGCACACTCCTACCAACCCTAGCTAGTCAAATGATATAGCTATGTTGATTATACAGTGCATTATTATTATCAGTAGGCTACTAAAGATTAAATACAGATTCAACTCTAGTGATGAGACTGTTGTTTGTCTTCACTGTAGCTTTGGAGGCAGAAATTCAATAGACGAAGAAAGAGCTGCTTTGTGTGACTTACAAAGTACGAACATTGTATTGCATTCTAATGAATGTCCCAAAAAGTAGGATTACATATTGAGCTGGTGGGTGAGGGGCAAAAAACAGCACCCTAAGCATTGATCACTTATAATGTACCACAATCACATAGTAATAACCTGTTATATCTGCAGGCATCATGTCCTTAATGGCAAGGAGGATATGTCTCACTGTATTGAAGATAAAACTTTCCAGTGTAACATATGTTTTGTGAATCATCATGTCACCTCTCTTGTAATTGTATTTTGTATACAGTATACACTGTGGTTTCACACATAAGGCTTTGTCAGCTTGTATTAATAATGAGGTGACTGGTCTTTCTACCAGAGCAACTGATCTCAAGCCTTTGGATTTTGCATGGGACATTTTTAGCTAGTATGTCTGCTCTTTTATCAAGTTGCAGCTTGAATAATCTCCATTGAATAAAATGCCCATAAGAGCTTGTTAATTAAATCAGTATATTGTGTGATAGCCCAGTCACTCACTTGGGTGAATGTACTACCAAAAGGAGTATGCATGCGTATTACACTATTAATCATCCCGGGCTGAGCCCAGATTTTTCTCCATCAAAAAACGCACTTCTAAATAGACTGTTTCCATGCAATTTTTTTTTATTGCATGTGATGGCTAATTGCATAAAAATGTGAAAATTTGACATAAAATTGGATTTATCATTAAAGTTGTATTATTATAATGTTCAGATGTTATCACTGTTTGCAGGACTACCTTTATGTTTTATAAAACATAAAAGTTTTTGGCTATCTAACAGAAACTAGGCTAGTTTGGTGTCACTAGCCAAGGGAAGGCACAAATAAATCACTGTATAGGTTTAACTGCTACAGTGCAATGCAAAGTACATTAGCTGTCCTTATGCTCTACTCATATCATGTTCAAGTAAATTGGAACTCATATAGACATTTACACAAATATATTTTTTTAAAAATGGACATAAATCCATTTTTCCCTCACACTAACTGACTGTGTGTGCTAGATTTGAGACTTGAAAGCCAATAAGACACAAGTATTTCCATGTGTTTTCCTGTAGACCCTGTCTGATTGGTCTCGCCTCAATTCACTGAAGATAAAGTACAACACTGCATTTACTGAAGATAGAAAATCACAACACTGCCATTTTCTTTTAACTGTTCTGGAGTCTGTTCTGCTCCAAATGGAGAATTATTCTGGGCTAAAGGAAAATTCTTTTGGGCTACAGCCCCCAATGCCCAGGCCAGCTTCACCAGGTTACACCTCAGGGATTAGCCACTTGTCCAGCTGTATTGATTTGATTTTTATTTTGCCAAAGCTGCCTTAAAATCAGCCTATAGAGCATTCAGTGCTGTTTCTACGCTGTGCTCCTTCTTTACACACTCAGTCTGCTTTAATGGTGGGCTACCAGCACTCTCTGCTGAAGTGGGTCTGTGTACAATAATAACACATCAGCATCATTGCCTATATGTGAGGCGGCTGTACTAGTCCCCCCTCAAACTGAGTACTTAAATGCACTGTTGCATTTCCTTCCATTTCTGGTTGAGCATACATACCGTATGTTTTAGCTGCTTCTTACTAGATCTTTCTTTTCCTTTTTTTGACATTTTCTTCTGTGTTTGTCATTTGTTTTCAGTTTTATTGTTTTAAAGTTTTTGGTTGTTGTTCCACCATGCTGGCATTGCACCTTCAGAGTTGGAGTTGGTTTGATTCCTGCATGTTCTCCCTGTGATTTGTGTCCTCTGGGTAATCCGGTTTCCTCCCCCAGTCCAAAAACATTTGTTGTAGGGTGATTGGCATTTCCAAATTGTCTGTAGTGTGGGAATGTGTGTGTGATTGTGCCCTGTGAACCATCCATGGTGTCCCCTGCCTTGTGTCCCGAGTCCCCTGGGATAGGCTCCAGGCTCCCTGTGACCCTGTGTAGGATAAACAGTACAGAATATGGATGGATGAATGGATGGATGGATGGGTTGTTGCTCACCAAAATTGTCTGACCGTTGCTGATTGTGGTTGTCTGTCCAGTCACTGTGGACTGAATACAGCATCTGATAATTTTCTGTCTGCCTGTTACTTTTGTATATAGCACAGAGTTTTAGTATCATTATTGAGAGCAATCTCATGGCTGTGTCTGGGCCCATGTGCTCATTTTGTGTGATGCTAGTAAAGGCTTACACTTTTCCTCTTCCCTGGGAATGTTATGCAGAGTTTTCTGTTTTCTGTTTTCTGTTTTCTGTTCCTGTCATTACAACACTGCAAAGGAGATTAACGTTTTGGTATTTTTTCCCCCGCTAGCAATCTCCACATCCTTAGAATTAATGTCACTTTTTGACAATTTAACAATAGAAATCTTAGCAAAAATCAAAGGATTAGAGCGCCATACTCGGTGCATTTAAAACCACTTGACATAGCATGCTGTATGACTTTTGCATGTCATGTACCTTGTAATGTGCTCGAGAGATCAGTTTTTGTGCCACGGAGCGAGGACCATCCTAAGCTGATATATTGAGGTTCCCATAAACAGCAGTATAACCAAAATTAGTTGTGTGACATGTCGGAAGTAGTTAAACCAAGTAAAATAATAATAAAAAAATATTTTTTTGCAATGCCAATACATAGAAGTAATCACTGTTGCTTGGACAGAATAAAACCAAGACAACATTTAAAAAAAATTGTTAATTGGTTTACCGTATATTTATGGGGTGGAATGTTGGCGCTTTGGGTAGCATTGCCAGTACACAGGTTTGATCTTGAGCTTGGGTTACTCTCTAGAGCAGGGGTGTCCAATCTTATCTGCAAAGCGTCGGTGTGGGTGCAGGTTTTCATTCCAACCAAGCAGGAGCCACACCTGATTCCACCTGTTTAATAAATTGATCTTTGTGTGTCTTCTGCTTGGTTGGAATGAAAACCTGGACCCACACCGGCCTTTTCCAGATAAGATTGGACACCCCTGCTCTAGAGTTTCACATATTCTCACCATGTTCGCAAAGTCTACTTCCTGGTTTACAAACATTCTGTAGGGGGGTATGGTTATAGTAAATTTCCTCTAGGTGAGGGCGTATTACCGCAGCACTCCCAGTGTTCCCACGATAGACAATTTCCTATTTCTAATTGGCTTTGTTTGTTTTTGCACATTTTTTATTAGTGTTTCGAGACAGAAATTCAATGTCTACGTAGGACGTTTTCATCTGATTGTATGGTGGCAGCGATCATTGTGTGACACTGGAGTATATTTCTGAGAATTGTGTGTATGCAATTAGGAAAAGCTGTAATTAACTTAATGGAAAAACAAAACACATTTCCCTCAATTACTGAGTATATCTAATTGCTATTTACGTAATTAGATAATTAGATACAATAGCATTGGAATCTCTCTCTCTCTCTGTTTCTCCCTTCTATGTATATAACATCACAGACAGGAAGTAGTTAACTTTTACAAAATATTTTTCTTTATGCAAAATAACTTAAAAAAACCAAAAAACGAACAAACAAAAAAAAACAAAATTAAAAATCAAGTTGTCGCCTACACAATTGCAATGATTTATAGAATTGATATTGAAATAATAAAGGTGCAGAGATGAAATCAGAGGGATTCTGTCTAGGATCAAGCTCTTGCTCTCTCTCTCTCTCTCTCTCTCTCTCTCTCTCTCTCTTGATTTCTCTCTCTCTCACACACAAACACACACACACACACACACACACACACACACACACACACACACACAGAGAGAGAGAGAGAGAGAGGCTTGCTGAAGTGTAATGAATGAGGTGTGCTATTGTTATGTAAATTCTGGAGAGTAAAGCATGCACAACTCAACGGTGAGGTCCAGCTGGCCGCCGTGGGGTTTCATCCATCAGGTCAGTCAGCCTTGGCGGATCTGACCCTGCTTTCACAATACCTCCTAACTAAGGGCTGCATGAATTACGCCAATTTTCTAATATCTTCAATGTAAGCATTAACATATGATGCCGAAAAGACGTCTATTGTGTGAAATCAGAAATTTTGTATGTACACAATGCTTCAATATATGGCACGTTTGGGAAAGATTTGTAAGTTATGTAATAAAATTCCCAGCATTTAATTAAATTAACCTCTCAGTTTATTATTCAGTTATTCAACTTAAAGAATTTTGTTCAGGGTTATTCTGTAATTACAGTGACACTAATAGTGAAGGCAAGGCCATAACCATATATATATATATTTACATTTACATTTACATTTATTCATTTAGCAGACGCTTTTATCCAAAGCGACTTACAAGTGCACACTCATACACCAATGGTAGCAGAGCTTCCATGCAAGGTGCTAGCTTGCCATCGGGGGCAACTTAGGGTTCAGTGTCTTGCCCAAGGACACTTCGGCATGGGATCACCCGGGCCGGGATTCGAACCGCCAACCCCACGATTAACGGATTAGTGGGCAACCCGCTCTACCGACTCAGCCACAGCCGCCCTATATAAATGTGATTTATATATATATATATATATGGTTAATCTTTAATAACATATGTGTACAGTGGTGTGAAAAAGTGCTTGCCCCCTTTCTCATTTCCTGTTCCTTTGCATGTTTGTCACA
>JAFFST010052198.1:35710-49951 GCA_022414735.1 Noturus placidus
TACTTGTGTTGTCCTTGACTATTGTTTAAATTGGTTTGATGTTCCGAAACACTTAAGTGTGACAAACATGCAAAGGAACAGGAAATGAGGAAGGGGGCAAGCACTTTTTCACACCACTGTATATAAATGTGATTATATATATATATAAATCACATTTATATACACAATGCAAGACCTTCTTCTTTTATGTTATGAAAAGTAATTGGGTTTGGAATGACATAAGGGTAAGTAAATGATAACAGAATTAAAATTTTTTTAGTTGACCGATCCCTGTAACTGTTTGAGCACAGACCTGACAAGAAGATATCAAAATACATTAGTTACAAACACTTGTGGGAAAATTAAAGGATTAAAAAAAATCAAGAAAATAGTTAAAGAACTAGATTTGCAAATAATATTTGTATTTTAATAAATGTTCCAGCCACACTTGAGCCAAATATTTCCTGTTTTATCATGTTCTAGCTTAAGTCTGAGCATGATAACTCTCCCACCTTGAGCTTTATGAATCATGTTCTTGAATTTACTGGAAGGCTACCAGTGATTAATACAAAAATAGATGTTTTGGTTTGTCAGCAAATGTTAGTGGTCCATGTTGATGCTGCGTAGTAGTCCTCTTCTGACACGTAAAACCACACCAGTCTGTCCTTTAACAAATGCTCTCTGATTTAATGATCCTTACATAATATAATTCATATAATCCTTAATACAGAAACATTTTCAATCCTCAATCTAATACAAGCGCTTTACTTGAACCGTGAATTCGGGATGCAGTCTGGGATAAATAGCCTCCTTAAAAAGTGCTGAGTAGATGATTGTATGTGTGTGGAGTGATGGACGCAGTAGGGGCAGGAATGACTAATGCAGAAACTACCACCAAGGGATAGATTTGATCACTGGCAGGCGCTCATATGAAAATGTGAGCAGATTTTTTTTCTTTTTAATATGTAAGCGCTACACTTATTGACAGCACAGTGATTTACAGGAGTGATGCTGCATGCAGTCTAATGGTTCCTTTTCTCTGGGAATTTGAACATCCAATTTCAGCTCCTAAATCAAGCCCAGTGGGAGATTACACACCTGCCTGCATGTACCACCTTGAAGATTGAAACTCTGACAATGCTACATTCTCTGTTTTTTTATTGATTGTTCTGCAAAGCACCTACAGAAGACACGGCACATATTTGCTTTAAGAAAAAGAAAAGTAGACATGCCTTGCATACAAAGGAAATGTTTAGAACACGAGTGTTAGTGCAAAACACATCTTATGGTTTTTCTCTTCGCAGAGCTGCTCCAGTTTCCAACCACAGCTAAGAACTTAATCGTAAGGATAGATTTTAAATTAATCTTTGTAAAGATTAAAAGAACAGCAGATCCTTTATTTATGTATGTATGTATGTATGTATGTATGTATTTATTTATTTTTAAGCATCATGATTCTGGGTAGTTAAAATCACCCATACCTCTCTGGGTATTTCTTGCCAAATAGAAGTTTAATATGCGATTTCTCTAGTATCTAGCATGAGAAACACAATGGGCCCTTGAAGAATTTATTTAGCTTATGACAGCAGCTGTTGCAATTCAAGTCACTGTTATTCTTGCATGTGTCATTAGACCTGCGCTAATGATCGTGCACTAATTACTGTGATTAATTGCCTTAATGAGCAGACATTATGATAGAGTTGACAGGCAGCCTAATCACGCCATTTGGACAGAGATGATGTACCATGTGTCCTCCCACAGGGCCTCAGAAATGGTGATATTTTCCTCATATTTGTGTTCACTGTCTGCTCACAGACAATCAGACTCATGAATTATGAGCTCTACTGAATCGAATTGTTCCGATTCTTTGCTCAGGCTGGAAAATGACCTTGACATGTATTCATTTATCAGACACTTCTATCCAAAGTGACTTACAAATGAGGAAATACAAGCAAAGTGGAGAACAATACAAGTCGTGCTCCCATACAAGATTTTGAATTGAGTTCTAAAGACGTGCACAGAGTAGAGGTGTATGAGCCAGAGTAAGTGCAGAATTGTTTTTCTAATTTAAAATATTCAAAATATACAGATGAAGATGCTGATGTATTGGAATACCTTCATTTCACACAGTATCAATTCTAGAGGTCTAATAGATACTTAAACTGGCAAGACATGGCATTATTTTATATTATGCAAACCAAATCCATGTTTGCTATATAACTCAAAGAAAATGAAATGAAATTAAAAAATAATATTCATTTGAAATACCAAAAACTGAAGAGTAGCTCATTGTGTAATTACTGTTATCCCTATACACACATTAGATGCAAGTTAATGCAATTTTCTTATAAATGTGTGCATAACATTATGCCACCTATTATTATTTGGACATGAATTGATTTTAAAAATAAAATAAATAAAAGATATAGCTACATGCTATTACCCTCAAATCCTTTCCTGAATGTAGCTTACCGATTGTCTGAACAGTCTCTGTTGTTTTACCAAGTAAATACTAAAAAAGCATGACAAGGCATAGTGAAATGTACTAATCTTTACAAATTACTTCCTGAAGAGATCCTTTGTAAATCTGCTGATAGCACAATAAAGGGGATTTACTTTTATTTTTTATTTTTCATTCCATTAATCCTTCACAGGATCCGATTATGGTTGTGGCAGGTCAGAGGAGGACAGCTGTATTGGACAGATTTTTCTTTATTTTTTTTTGTAAATGTGGTGCCAGGCATTTCTGGCAGAGGTCTATTCCAGATTTTACTCAGACATTTAACACATCACACATAAATGATTAATGACTAAATGCCAATAACAAATGCTTAGACACATGCACAGAATGTCTACGTTTCACCTGCCAGTACAGCCACAGCCACCACTCAAGTGTGATGGGATCATTTCTCAACCATGATCTGGGCCAGAGCTTTTATTTATTTATGTATGTATGTATGTATGTATGTATGTATGTATTTATTTATTTATTTATTTATTTAATACACCAAATGAAAATGTTATACAAATGTAAGCATGACATAAACCTGAAGTTTTTTTTTTTATTAAATACAAATTCTAACACTAATCCAAGCCATTTTTTTAAACAAAAGACCTCAAATGGACATTATGAATTTTCTATGACCCCAAGCCTTGACCATTACTACATGTTTTTTTCCAGATTTATAACTGAGGAATTATTATAACATTTGTACATTCTGTCATATATTTCGGTAACACGTGTAATATAAATGGCAAGTACAAATATCCCAAAGGGGACCATCATTTTCAGTGGCACTGGGTCATGAGCTATAGCCACGTTAGTAAATCCATATGCAATAAATGTTTCTGTTCTTTGTTTTCAGTGTCACTTGATTTTGTTGACGAACTAGAGGAAATAGATGGATGAAGAAATTTGTCAATTTTTATTGCTGAACTACAATAGTGCAGGGTGTCAATATTGTAGTGAAAAAGACTAAAATAGTACATACACTTTTGTTTTAAATGTGGCTTGTTTGAAAACATTTAAAAATCTCAGAAACGATATTTACTCATAATAATTTGAAAAAAAAGAAGAAAAAATAGGATAATAGAAGAATGGGAAATGATGAGTTTCTCTCATGACCTTGTTTGTAAATAAAAAAAACCCACATTCACCCCAAGTTTCGGAATCCCTACACTGTAAAACCGGATAGTTCATTTAACTCAAAACATTTGAGGAAACTAATTACCTCAAAATTTTTTAGGTTGATAAATCAATTTCTTTAAGCGACATGCACTTAAATATAACAAAAATTTCACTCAGTTATGTCTATTTAAGTGTATCTGGCTTAAAGAAATTGATTTCTCAACATAAAAATTTTGAGAAAATTAGTTTCCTCTACTTTTTTTTAGCTAAATGAACTTATGTGGTTTTACAGTGTACACTGAACATTGGAAACACTAGGAAGCACTGGAGGCAAAAACAGAAGTAGAAGAGCCAGCACTGTCAGCATGGTTCATGAATTCTGGCTCTGACAATTCCTTAACCTCAGCCACAGCACTTGAGTTCATAATATTAATTTGAGATACGCGCAGGACTGCGTTTTAATCCTGCCCATGCAGTTATTATTTCTTAGTTGGTTTTCTTGTCCAAAAAACAAAAAAACTAGTAGCCCAATTTAAATGAATGATATGGATAATAGAATGTAATCGATATGGAATGATGTAGATATAGACTGGTATACTATGAAAAAATACAGAAAGCCTCAAATGTTATCAGACATTCAAAACTCCATTACCTGAAACAGTGCTAAGGTCTTTATTAATTATGCATTCCCCCAAGGAGAATAAAAACAAAGCAATACCGAGAACTGATAACAGGAATCATGATATTGGAGTTTGATGATGGCACTTATAAGATCCAATTTTCAGCACATGACAAAGCACAGATAATACACACATAGACAAAGCAGAACACAACATTTTGGCAGTGGCTCCGAACCAGTGGAGCTCGGCAGTTATTTCTCAGTGTGTTCAGATCGGGATGGGATTAGAATTCAACAATATTGACTTTGTGTAATTAGAGGGGGTCATTAGGTCTCTCTCTATTCAAGGCCATAAAAAAAGATTCTGCTGCTGGAATGCTGGTGTGCTAGCGACTCATTCTCCCCATGCTGAAATTAAATTGCGGGTTTAATGTGAAAAGGGAGGAGTAGCTAATGAAACAGAAGGGGCTTTGGGCACAGCCTGGGATTCGGAGTCATTGAGGCTTATCCTAGCAAAATTAGGCTACTGGAAGACCTCACTTAAATGTTTCTAACTCTAAAAGAGTATTTTCTGTAAGTAGTCCAGTTTTGAAATATATGTCTTTCTGTCTTTTATGCTACTGCGTTGTTTATATAAATTATGTTATATATATATATATATATATATATATATATATATATATTAAAAAAAAACTTTGTGTGCAATGATATCCAATCATTACTGTTTGAGATGATCATTTAATATATTATATATACATTGCTTTGTGACAAACAGCTAATATTCAGGCTTGGGGAGTGTATATGATAGCAATATGCTATAATTTAGTTCAACATAAATTATTATTTTTTTTGTTTACACTGAGATAATACTTGGAGGGTGGGGGAGGAGGTTTGGGGGGTTGCTATTTCTGGTAGTTCTACAGCCAGGACATCAGCTTTCTCTGGTCCAGAGACAAGGTCCTCAACAACGACGTTGCAGAATTCAAATCCACCTTATTGGGGCCAAACCTCCACAAGCAGGGCAGACTAAAAACTCAGTAGAGCAGCAAAGCACAATAAGCTGCATTACAGCTCTCATATCAGACCAATGTGTTTTACATTGAAATAAATTCATCCCTGTGTGATGATTTGTAAAATGTATTGCTATCTCTCTGAGGCTTCACTGAAGCAGCTGGTCTTGTCACTATAAAGGGAAAGTCTCATTGGCTTGGATTTATGCTCTCAATATCCTTAGAGAAAGGAAACTTGGAGAGATATATTAAGTTATTAAGAGCCCAATCTTCAGTTTAATGTTCAGTTCAATAAACACTTACATCTATCTTCATGTATGACAGCATATAATAAATTATAAGCTGTCACAGACCAAAAGTGGGATCTGTTATAACAAAATGTGCAAAGTAATTTTAAGACATCAGAAACTGCAATCATTTTCTGAATGTGCATTTTACATTATATGCTTGTTTGCATTTTATTTTCAGGATTGCATGATTGGCTACTGTTGATGTGACTGACAGGCGAGAGAGCGTTTGTAATCCTTCCAACTCAGAGACCATAAACAATTCTACTCCTTTAGCATTGTTGGGATTTGAACTTTTTCCTGTTTCCTGACGATAGGGTGAACAGTTTTCTGTTGTGCCACTCAGAAGTCAACAATTTGTATACTTTTTAAGCAATATTTTGTTGTAAAACTATTTTATTTATTTATTTATTTATTTATTTATTATTATTATTATTATTATTATTATTATTATTATTATTATTATTATTATTTATTTATTTATTTATTTTACATATGTTCAGTGGCATGTTAACAACACATTTATAACATTACTCATGTTTACCACATAGACCTTTATACTCCCAAGGTCTTGAATTAGTAATAGTAATATTTCTTTGATGTACAAATACAAAGAGTGCACTACAATGGGTTCCACTTATACATATAAAATTATGTGCATAAAGTATATAATAAATATAATTTATAATTTATAATTTATCAATTTGTATAGCGCTTTTTACAATGGTACATTGTCTCAAAGAAGCTTTACAGAAATATCATTTTTACATTTACAAGCGACTTACTAATGAGAGCACATTCACACACCAATGGTAGCAGAGCTGCCATGCAAGGTGCTAGCTTGCCATTGGGGGCAACTTAGGGTTCAGTGTCTTGCCCAAGGACACTTCGGCATGGGATCACAAGATACTCTAATTGTAGACCATGAATCTATGATTATGTTAAATATTAGAAATGTAATAATAGAAATTAGGAGTTATAAAAAATATTACACTCTACACCAGGCACCTTTGGGTTTAGATTCGAGAACAAAATTCATTCAAATGGTTAAAATGAATCTTGAATGCAAAGATGGCATGTCACAAAGAGCCCTCTGACAACAGAAACATGACAGACGGCCTCACACTCTTTTCAGGATCACTGATCCGAAACCTGTTATGGGCTGGAGCATGAAAAAACATAATTCGGAAACAGTGCAGGAGAACAAAAAGCTTCAAGTTGTGTCCTGGTCTTCAGCCATGCTTAAAGGCCTGACTATACACTCTCACTCTTCACCAGGCAAGTAGCCTACTAACAGAGAAGAGTGAGCCAAGTGAGGTTGAAAAATGCTCACAGTTACGTCATGAGATTTTCAGGTAGTTATCAAAAATTAATAAATAAACTGAAATAATGAGAGACTGCCTAAGCCTGTGCATACTCACAAATAGCATACATAGTGGAGCTCACACTGAAAACATCGGCTTTCATTCATGGAATTTACAGGATTTAGCTCTGATTCCATCAGATAATGTCATTTAACAAAGTGATATAAAACATAACACAGAATGGGATGATCAAATAGCCTCCAGAGCGTTTATCAATAGTGCTTGGATAATGAGGAGACGTCTGATGTCCATTAGGGTCAGACAGCATATGTCACAGCTCAGTCAGATGGTGCTTTAGTCTCAGAGGGAATATACCATCTACATCTGGCCTGCACACACATGCTTATATATAGACTGGAGAAAGGGGTAGAGAGAAGGGTTTGGGGGGCAGGGGACGCGGACGGGGGGATTTGGGGGAATCCTAGCAGGACTGAGTTTAAGTCTGGACAAGATTTGTGATGAATGTACAAATAGAGGAAAAAACTGAAGACCAGCACATGCAAAAGATGCAGATCTTCTTCTCTGTTCTTCTCTTAATTGGTAATATACTGTATGTGGCTTATTACATAAAATGAACTCAAAAAGTGACGAATGAAAAGCTTCATAATGTAACCAGCAAGATTGTGTGTAAGTTGAACTCTCAAATATTGTTTAATCAGGATAGGCATAGTGTAAGGAGAAAACCCAAAAAACTTCTGTTTTACATCAATCATTATCGTAAAAGTGAACACAATGAGGCATGTTTACCTTCAGCTGTGTGACCTGGGTGTTGATCACACCCATTAAAAACTATGACTCCATTGCCCCTGAAACAGTCTAAATGAAAAGGGTCATCAGCCTGAAGCTATCTAGTCAGAAAGCAACTGCAGAGTAGCACCAATTAAACAACACATTATGTGTAATATATTTGAGCTGGAAGTACCCAAACTTGTCAGGTGAATTGTCTTTATCTTTTTTTTTTTAAACTGGCTTAGATTCTTACAGGAATCATCTCTTTCACAGTGAGAAAAATTTACAACTAAGCTGGCCAAACAAACTTGTCATTAACAAGAGTGCATTACGCTTGCGCTATGTTTTTCTACTGGGCTGTCTCACCAGAGACAACTCGTACATTAGTGATAAGAAAGCTGGTGGTTCAGTTCCCTGATGGGGCATCAAGACATTTTGATGGTCTATTGCATAGCTGCCAATATCCCTGGCCATCTAATGCAATAGCATCATCTCCATTTTGTGGTCATGGCTAGTGGGGCGTAAAGCACAGTTCAAGTGTACCTTTGAATTGATTGAAATAAAGATACAGTGCATTTGATTCTGATGAAATCTGATGTTGGTGCTGCTTCCTCTGCTCTGAGTAATGCATTACTGTGACCTAGGTTCATTATTTCACCACGAACTCTTTTTATCTCAGTACATAAAAAAGTATGTACAGGGTGAGCTCAATAATGTGTATATGCTCAGGTCAGAGGGTGTGTTATTCCAACGAAGTAGATTTAATACTTTTTTGTATTTTTTAAAATTTTTTTTACATACATTAGATAATTCACACAACCATCCAGACCTGCATTTCATTCCAGGTACAATTTATTATTAAAGAATAATGCATTGATATTTCTCTTAGTAAAATGTCTGTGTTCATTTAAAGAGCAATAGATAATTGATTTAACTTCCAGTAAAGTCAAGTCCATACATGAGACTGGAAGTGTTAATTGCGTATATGAATTGTTTTTCATATTTCACAACCCGTTTTGTGCCTCATAGTCAAGTCATAGCAAATACAAGCTCATAGACTCTACTTGGTGGTCTTTTCATTATTCAATAAAACTCATTTTTAACATTTTAAAAACACCAAACAGGAGGACACAGGAAGTGGTTTAGAGCAGGGTATTAAAAACCACATGGAAGGTGAATGCAACAGAATACCATCCCTTATCACAAACTCACTAATCCAAGGAACAAATGTAGGCAGATTTGTCTAGGATTAGCCACATGTTTTCATGTTTCATCCCATTGTACCTCTGTAACCCCTACTAAAATGATCCATAATCCGCACAATTTACTGCAGTCTTATTAAACAACGATACAAGATGCATTCTGGCTTGATAGGAATCAGGTCGGCCTTTCAGCAGGTAGTAATCTCTGTCGCACTCTCGCTGATCCTAACCAATATGAACTTGTTTTTGGGGCTAAACCTCTCTGGAGTGGGGGAGATGGGATGAGAAAATACACTTGCACAAAGGGATTATGTTAATTTATGGGCCTCATGCATCTGGAACAGCCTGTGAAGCCTCAGTTCTCAATTCTCATTACCCCCAGTTGCCTTTGAGACAAGGTGTAAGACCAGGTAGTTGCTAAATACGATTGTATATCATTTTCATCTTCTAATCTGCGTTTTGGGCTTTAACTGGGTGTAAATAACTTAATTACATCTGACTGGAGAATAGAGATGTTGTCATGTCATGTTGGTGGTGCAGCTGATTAGGAAACAATTAGCCCACCGTCTGGCCATCAGACTAGCAGCAGGAGTACAAGACAAAGAAGAGGGTCAGAACAAAAGCAATGTAGTGTTGACCCAGGGGCCTGAAATAAATGCAGTGTTCCTACAGAAAAACTATAAATCCAATAAGGCAGTCCTCTGAAAATGACTGATTCATATCATGTTCTCATGAGCAACAGCTGCAAGGGAAAATAAACTCTTTGTACTATGTTAACTTACAAATGGTTCCCAATATGAATTGTGTAAGACACCATTATCAAATTTCATTCTTATCTTAGGAAAATTTCATATTATAAAAATACATGTGCATTAAATAAGGAATAAAACACAGCATGGCATGCTGTTATACTGTAGGAAAGTAATTAATGTGGGGGTAATGCCAATAACAGCATGCCCAGAAGAGTTTTATTCCTTCCTTTGACAACATTACTATGATGATTAATAAATAAATAAATAAATTAATCAATCAATTAATTAATTAATTAAAAATAAACATGTTTTTATTCAATGTAGTTTTTTTTTTTAATTATTTATTTGTATTTTATATTAAAAAAATATTTAAACAAACTTTTACCCTACAAGTATACTTAGCAATGCTTCTATATGAAATGTAAACTAGTGTGTGTCTTTATGAGTATGGTCTTAGTATGACATGCTTACAGGTAAACTGCAAACACACTTAGCACAGTAGTAAGCATGGATAAACATCTGACTGAACATTTGAAATGCATAATAATGAAATAATGAAAAATAATGTAGCGCGTGTCTTTTCACAGCAAGATATTTTACAATGTGATCTCTTCCTTGAAGCCTGTCCCATAAAAGTTACAACTATGCCATAGTATAATGGGGGAAATAAGAAAAATAAGTATGATATACTGCACAGACCACACACATTTAAAGAAGGCAGTAAACCCTGCCTCGCCACATTTTTTATTTAATTCATTAGAATTACAGCACTATAAAAAAGTCTTATTCACCCTAATTTCCATTCATTCATCTTCATTGAGAGCGTCTTTCATCTTGCTCGGGTACATACCGAACCTGTACTGTTTTATTCTTTTATTTATTTATTTATTTATTTATTTATTTATTTATTTATTCTTTCTACATAAGTAAAAATAATGTCTTTTGCATAAGCGAGTCAGTAGAAAAGGGTAAAAAGGGTAGAACTGTAGGCACAAAAGCGTAGAATTTGAAGATTTTGAAACATTTACTTTCTTTATTTTAAAGATTAAAATAATAAACGTTATAGAAAAAAATATTGTACAGTGTGAAGGACAATAACATATAAAGAAATAGATCACTTTTCATATTAAAACTATAATATAATGAAGGCTGTCCGCAGAAACAAATGCGAGTGCAATAGCCAGCATCTCCAGAAGAACTATAGCGGCAACTCAAAGATGCTTGAAAATGCTAAAATATTACACCAAATATTGATTTGATTTAGTTTATTGCTATTTTACTGTTCTCAGTCCACATTCCAATCACTGACTTTCATGCGACTGTTCCTTCTTTTTCTTAGTCTATTTATGTCCATATTATTTTGTAATTATACATACTGTGTACATACTATACATACTTTGTACATACTATTCCATTTATTCATTTAGTCTATTTATGTCTATCTTATTCTGTAATTATACATACTGTGTACATACCATACATACTGTGTACATACTATACATACTGGCTACACACCATTCCATTTTCTTAATTTAGTCTATTTATGTCTATCTTTTCTGGAATTTATACATACTGTGTAGTATTATTCCACTTAGTAAATGTGTGACGTGCACCATCAACACCACAACAAATTCCTTGTATGTGCTAAAAACTGTACTTGGCAATAAAACCTTTTCTGATTCTGATTCTGATTCTTTTGTAGTCAATGTTTTATATGTCAAATTGTGACTGTCAATTTGTTTTTTTTATTTTGTAAGAATTTTTTTCTTTGCACTATTTCTTTATTTGCTTTAGACCTTAGAATTTCTGTCATTGTCTGTTCCAGAGATGCAGTTTCCAAGGCTACCTAAGAGATATTTTAAACAGCTACTTAAGCAGTATTATCCCTCGGTATATGTCTTTCCTTACACATCTCCCTGCAGCTTACACTAGAGTCATCTCGGCTGCCCTAAAGCATTAGCTCACACTCAAGATGTCAGATCCTGACCAAACACAAGGATCAGAAAACAATGCAAAGACATAAGACACTCAGTAATCTATGAGCTGTCTTAAATATTCATGAGAAAGAGCAAGACATGTGCTTGTCTGTGTATTGCTAATGACGTTTACAGTATATATTGCATGTTGCCCAATTAGAGATATTTCTCCCAACAATCCTTGCTGATTAATTATTATGTGAATTCTGAGGGTATTAAACCAAAAACAGCAGCTTATTTAATAGTCTTCTTAAACTGTTGTCCTTTATCCACAACCCCTCGTTGTTTTAATTCCGTCTCAAAGGCTGAGATAATGCAATGCATGGCACAAAGCGCAGTGTGCTTCTTTAATAAGAAGATCGCTTAAAGCAAAAGGCGTGGGCTGAGTACAGAAAAAGTTCTAATTGAAATGTAACACTCGCTGCTCCTTTTATTGTACTGTTGGGCAGCCCCATCTTTCACAAGATTAACTGTCTGCATCCGTAATCTTGTTGCCTACTGGTGCATACACCAGTGCTGGAAACACAACCTGGGAAAAGGAGTATTACCTTGCATCATGTGTAGCTTCCAAAGAATAAAATCATCAGCAACAAGGATGATGGCCATTACTATCTCAAGACACAGAACTTAGCAATACAAATATGGTATAGCACAAATAAAGCTTTAGTGCTCATTAGGGTTTCATAAAAACATTGCTTTGACCCCAGTAGGAAATACATCACCTGTGCCGCTCACCGGCCCTGACCTCAGGGTCACGCTTTTATAGATGGATACTTCATCATCCAACAATCTGCTTCTGTAGTGCACACAAAAGACACCCGACTGCTTGGGTGACCTTGTTCCATGATCCTTGGAAACTACTTTCATTGATAAAATAAACAGGAGAATTCATTTTAGCACACAGGTCAGCTGCACTCTGAGCTGTTGTAAGTAGGAATTCTTAAAAATACAGTGAAAACAGCTGCTGTTCAATGCTTATCACAGTGATTTATTCATCTCCAAGCATGCCAGCCTACTAATCTTCATGCCTACATCCAGTGGTTCTGTGAATTGTATCATACTTATCAGCCTTCATTGCAAATGAATACGTTTTCAGGCACCAAACTACTAAAAAACCACAAAGTGTGCTTACAGCCATCTGAAAATTGTATTTATAGATTTCATATGACATCAAGGCATCACAAAACAATCCAAATTATAAGTAATATAATATTAGAAAACCAATAAAATGTTCCATGTGTGATATTGGATTTATATAACACATATAATCACTATTAAGAAGTGGATACAGGTGACCTTTTGACCCCAGTGTGGTCACATCTGGTCCCTGAGAATGGAAACAAAAATAAATCACAACATACAACAGAGGTATTCACCACCAGTGGCCATGCAATGTATCATATATATATTATATACAGTGGAGGTATATAAGTATTGAATGCGCCAACATTTTTTCCAGTAAATATATTTCCAACGAGGCTGTTCACATGAAATTTTCACCAGACATCAGTATTAACGGAAGAAATTTGGAAATATAAAGAATTCACATTAAACATTAAACATTAAATTCCATAAATAAAGTTATGTGTAATAAAGTGGAATGACACAGGAAAAAAGTATTGAACATGTTAAGAAAAAAGCAGTTCTCCAAGACAAGGTACGGCAAGTGTCACGGTTCTAAGGACTCTGGACTCCTTTCCCATCAGCCACTGCAAGTCACATGATTTTGTGCACCTGATTCACATTTTGGTTAATGAGCACTGGTGGGTATATATAGTTGGGTTTTGCACTTAGTCTGGGTCTTTCATTAATTGTGTGTAGACTCCTGTTTCTGTGTTCCTCGGTGTTTTGTTTCATGCCCGTGTTTTCATGTATTAGTCCTAGTGCTAGTTTAATGCTTCTGTGTTTAGGTGGGTTAGTGGTTTTTGTCTTTGTTTGGAATTGTTATTATAATAAATCATTGAAAATCCAGCGATTGCATCCGACCCCTTTACGCAACCGTTACAGAACGAAAGACCGTGACTATGGATGCAGCGGATTTTTTTTTCCGGAAACCCGATACGCGAAGGAGCTCTCAGTCGCTAGGGAGCGACTGGCAAGGCAAATATGCCAGCTGGAGCAGCTGAAGCTGGTCGGCAGGGAGGACACCCCAATATACCAGTGGTACCTCTCGTCTGTCCCGATGGAGCAGGCAAGGATTACGCGTCTGCAGGAGGAGCTGGCGCTGCGTGTGAGCTCTTGGCGGCAGGTGCATTGTGCCACGCTGCCTAGCCAGGAGGTGACAGCTGACCCGGATATTTTTTTTTGGGGGGGCGCACTGGTGACTTCAGAGCTCCAGCCTGAGTCCTATGAGGTGGTCTCAGCCGTGACGCCACAGCCAGAGGTAAGCGTGGCAGCCACAGAGCTCCAGCCTGAGACCTATGAGGTGGTCTCAGCCGTGATGCCGCAGCCAGAGGTCGGCATGGCAGCCACGGAGCTCCAGCCTGAGGCCATCTCCCACCCTCCTTCCCCTGTTGTGTCTCTCGCCCTGCCTTCCTGCTCGGCCGTGGACGTCGCTCTGCCTTCCTGCTCGGCCGTGGACGTCGTCTCTCCGCCATCCTGCTCGGCTGTGGACGTCTCTCTGCCTCTTTGTTACGCTGAAGACGTCGCTCCCCTTCTTTGCTGCGCTCAGTGGGTCGCTCCCCCTTCATGCTCC
>JAFFST010052198.1:50120-75399 GCA_022414735.1 Noturus placidus
CTGCCTTCCTGTTCGTCTGCGGACTTCACCCTGCCTTCCGGTGCGGCTGGGGTCTTCGCTTTGCTTTCCTGGCCTGCTGTGACTGTCTCGCTGACTTTGTACTTTTCCGGGGATTTTGCGCTGCCTTTGTGCGTTGCTATGGACATTTTATGGCTTCCTTACTGTGCTATGTTCGTCCTTCTGCCTCCCGGCGCCGTTGTGGGGATCGTGCTGTCTCCTGGTTGTTCTGGGCTCATTTTGCCCGATGGACCTGGGCCGCCTGGGGGTGGGGCCCCGGTTTGGGCACTCCGGAGTGGTGCCCTTGGGGGGGGGATTCTGTCACGGTTCTAAGGACTCTGGACTCCATTTCCCATCAGCCACTGCAAGTCACATGTTTTTGTGCACCTGATTCACGTTTTGGTTAATAAGCACTGGTGGGTATATATAGTTGGGTTTTGCACTTAGTCTGGGTCTTTCGTTAATTGTGTGTAGACTCCTGTTTCTGTGTTCCTCTGTGTTTTGTTTCATGCCCGTGTTTTCATGTATTAGTCCTAGTGCTAGTTTAATGCTTCTGTGTTTAGGTGGGTTAGTGGTTTTTGTCTTTGTTTGGAATTGTTATTATAATAAATCATTGAAAATCCAGCGAATGCATCCGACCCCTTTACGCGACCATTACAACAAGGAACCAGCTGAAATCCAATAGTAATTATACCTCATATCTGTGCAAATTAATATCAGCTGGGTTAGTAAATTGATGGTCTATAAAAAGTTTTTTTGTCACCAAGGTGTCACACAAGAAACATCTCATGATGGATAAAAGCAAAGAGCTCTCCCATGAAAAGTTGCAAAACATATTGATGGAAACAGACACAGACGTATTTCAAAACTTCTGAAACAATAGGCAATGCACTCCACTGCTCACGCTCACCCACAAGCTTGTTTAAAGTTTACTACAACTCATTTGGACAAGCCTATGAAATACTGGGAGAGTGTAGTCTGTTCAGCTGAGAGCAAAATTTAACTTTTTGGCTGTCATACTACACACCATGTTTGGAGAAGAGATGGCACTGCACATCAACCTTAAAACACTATACCAACAGTGAAGTTTGGAGGTGGAAGCATCATGGTGTGGGGTTGTTTTTCATTGCAAGGTACTGGCAGACTTCATATAATTGAAGGAACGATGAATGGAGCCCTTTACCAGGAGATTCTTGAGAAGAATCTGCTGCTATCCACTAGGATGATGATGAGACATGGGTGGATCTTCCAGCAGGACAACGATCCAAAGGAAACAGCAAAGGAAACTCTCAATTGGTTTCAGAGAAAATAAATCAAGGTGTTAGAATGGCCCAGTCAATCAGCTGACTTGAATCCAAATGAACAAGATTTAAAGACAATATGTTTAGAAGAATGGGTCAAAATCACACCTGAATACTGCAGCCAATTAATTTCTTCATACAGGAATCGTCTTCAAGCTGTCATTACAAACAAAGGCTTCTCCACTAAGTATTAAATAAATTTCATTTAATGTGTTCAATACTTTTTCCCCGTGTCATTCCGCTTTATTACACATAAATATAATGACTTTAATATTATGAATTCTTTATATTTGTGGATTTCTTGAGTTAATACTGATGTCTGGTGAAAATTTCATGTGAATAGTCTCATTGGAAATATCCATACATCCTCTACCACTTACTCCTTTTTCAGGGTCACAGGGAACGTGGTGCCTATCCCAGGGAACATCAGGCACAAGGTGGGGTACACCCTCGACAGGGTGCCAGTCCATCATAGGGCACAATCACATACACACCCACACACCCATTCATACACTACAGACACTTTAGACACACCAATCAGCCTACCTGCATGTCTTTGGACTGGGGGAGGAAACCGGAGTACCCGGAGGAAACCCCCGACGCACGGGGAGAACATGCAAACGCCGCACACACATGGCCCTGGCAGGACTCGAACCCCGGACCCTGGAGGTGTGAGGTAGACGTGCTAACCACTAAGCCACCGTGCACCCCATTGGAAATATATTTACTGAAAAAAGTTCAATACTTGAATGCGTTCAATACTTATTATAGAATCATAAACAACATGTCACATCATGTCGGTAGACATAGAGGTATTGTCACATCATGAGATAGAGGTATTAGATATTTAGCTTATATATATTTTACCATTAAATCTGGTGAAGTCTATAATTTTTGCTTTTTACCAGCAAGCAGTGGAGTCTATGAAAATGAACGTTGATGACAAATAAATCTGTCATAAATTCAATACACAGGTCCTAATTACAACTAATGAATAACTCTATTGATTGACAACTAAGTGATACACAAAGCAGCAACTATACCCCCCCACCACATTATTTCTGTTTCTAATGGAGCAAAACAAACATTTGACCAGTAAGCCTGAGAGACTCACTCTTAGTTTATTCTTTTGTTTTCTTAGATTTACTAATTGGTCTTTGTGACTAATATGTTGTCATCTTATGCTTTTGGACTCTTTTAGAGGTTAATGAGGACAGAGTGCCAAAGAAGACCCAAAGAAATGAGTATTGTCCAGGAGAAAAAAATCATTGGCTGGGGCAGAGGTCCAGTGCAGGTCTGGGAAAACAAAATATGTACTGTCCTTCCTGACTACATGTAGGTGTTAATTTGTGACTGTAAAATGGTGCAATAATTGCATCTTTAATAATCATTGGAACAGTTAATTCGGTAGTGTAGGTGTTAATTCAGTAATGGTGATATTTAATTTAGCACTGTATATGTTGAATTGAGCAATGTTGAGTAATTAATTGCTGTTAATATTAGTTCAGCAATGTCAGTGTTAATTCAGAACAGTAACTGGTAATTCAGCATTATAACTTTAATGCATCACTAGTGGTGTTAATTCAGGACTGTAGATGTGCATTCAGATGGGTACATCACCGCTATAATATTATCTCAAGACTGATTTTGTTAGTTCAGAACTATAAGATTGATTCAGCACTGTTTTGGTGTTAGTTCAACACTATAATGTAAATTCAGAACTATTGATCTTGAACACTATAATGTTAGTTCAGCACTTTTAGTGTTAGTTTAACAGTATGATGTTAATTGGTGTTAGTTCAGCCCAATAATGTAAATGTAGCACTGCTTGTATTAATTCAGCAGTGTCAGTATTGATTCAAATCATTACGTGTTAAATAAACACTTTCTAAATATACACCTATATTACTATTTATTAGTGTTAATTCAATACTGTAGGTGTTACATTGGAACTATTGGTGTGAATTCAGTACTCTAGGTGTTAATTTGGAAGTGTTAATGTTAATTCACTATTGTGTATGTTAAGTCAGAACTATTGTGGGTACGGTGGCTCAGTGGTTAGCATGTTTGCTTCACACCTCCAGGGTTGGGTGTTTGATTCCCGCTGCAAACCTGTGTGTGTGGAGTTATCCCCGTGCTTTGGGGGTTTCTTCCAAGTACACTGGTTTCCTCCCCCAGCCCAATGATTTCCTCCCCCAGCCATTTCCAAATTGTCTGCAGTGTGTGATTGTGCCCTGCAATGGGTCAGCACCCCGTCCAGGGTGTCCCCCGCCTTGTGTCCCAGGTCTCCTGGGATAGGCTCCTGGATCCCCACAACCCTGTGTAAGATAAACAATATAGACAATGAAGGAATGAATGAATTCAGAAATATTAGTATTAATTCAGAACTGCATTTGTTAAATGGACGGGGCCATGTACGTTCAAATCTTGGGTGAGAACCTCCTTCCCTCAGCCAGGGCATTGAAAATGAAAAGTAATTACTAAGTCATTACCAAGTACTAAGTCATGTTTTGCAGAGGGGTCAAATACATATTTCCCTCATTAAAATGCAAATCAATTTATAACATTTTTGACATGTGTTTTTCTGTATATTTTTGTGTTATTCTGTCTCTCACTGTTAAATAAACCTACCATTAAAATTATAGACTGATCATTTCTTTGTCAGTGGGCAAATGTACAAAATCAGCAGGGGATCAAATACTTTTTTTCCCCCACTGTAGTATTCATTCAATACTGTGTTCATTCTGAAGTATCAGTGTTAATTCAGCACTATTGGTGTTAATTCAGTACTGTATGTATGATTTCAGTGCTGTATGTGTTAATTCAGAACTATTAGTGTTAATTCAGTACTGCAGGTGTTAATTCAGAACTGTTAGTGTTAATTTATTACTGTAGGTGTTAATTCAGAATTGTTAGTATTAATTCAGTGCTGTAGGTGTTCATTTAGAACTTTTGGTGTTAATTTAGTACTTTAATTGTCCATTCAGAACTATTAGTGTTAATTCAGTACTGAAGGTGTTAATTCAGAACTGTTAGTGTTATATCAGTACTGCAGGTGTTCATTCAGACCTATTAGTGTTAATTCAGTACTGTATGTGTTATATCAGTACTGCAGGTGTTCATTCAGAGCTATTAGTGTTAATTTAGTACTGAATGTGTTACATCAGTACTGCAGGTGTTCATTCAGTACTGAAGGTGTTCATTCAGAACTATTAGTGTTAATTCAGTACTGAATGTGTTATATCAGCACTGCAGGTGTTCATTCAGAACTATTAGTGTTAATTTAGTACTGAATGTGTTACATCAGTACTGCAGGTGTTCATTCAGTACTGAAGGTGTTCATTCAGAACTATTAGTGTTAATTCAGTACTGAATGTGTTATATCAGCACTGCAGGTGTTCATTCAGAACTATTAGTGTTAATTTAGTACTGAATGTGTTACATCAGTACTGCAGGTGTTCATTCAGTACTGCAGGTGTTCATTCAGAACTATTAGTGTTAATTCAGTACTGAATGTGTTATATCAGTACTGCAGGTGTTCATTCAGTACTGTATGTGTTATTTCAGTACTGCAGGTGTTTGTACAGAACTATTAGTGTGAATTCAGTACTGTATGTGTTACATCAGTACTGCAGGTGTTCATTCAGAACTATTAGTATTAATTCAGTACTGTATGTGTTATATCAGTACTGCAGGTGTTCATTCAGAACTATTAGTGTTAATTCAGTACTGTATGTGTTATATCAGTACTGCAGATGTTCATTCAGAACTATTAGTGTTAATTCAGAACTGTTAGTGTTATATCAGTACTGCAGGTGTTCATTCAGAACTATTAGTGTTAATTCAGTACTGTATGTGTTATATCAGCACTGCAGGTGTTCATTCAGAACTATTAGTGTTAATTTAGTACTGAATGTGTTATATCAGTACTGCAGGTGTTCATTCAGAACTATTAGTGTGAATTCAGTACTGTATGTGTTATATCAGTACTGCAGGTGTTCATTCAGAACTATTAGTATTAATTCAGTACTGTATGTGTTATATCAGTACTGCATGTGTTCATCCAGAACTATTAGTGTTAACTCAGTACTGTATGTGTTATATCAGTACTGCAGGTGTTCATTCAGAACGATTAGCGTTAATTCAGTACTGTAGGTGAGCTTATTAGTCTATATAGTAGCACAAGTTTGTGCATGGACCCACTATGACTTATGTTAGATATCCTACACCAGTTCTATAATCCTTTTACTTAATTTATATATATACACAATATATATATATATATATTGGGTAAACAAAAACAACAAACAAAGCTGAGGAGACTAATTGGATTCTCACCCATGACACATTGCATACTCATTGCTTTGGTCCTGAATGTTTAAGTAGGCTACAGTGGAGATGAAACACGCCTTCAGCTGCGACCCTCCAATCAAAGGGAGCGTTAAAGCAGTGCAGGACAATGAGAAGAATTCCCCGGGGAAGTCACCGCTAGAAAGACAGAAAGAAACACAGACCACTTAGCACGAGCGCTGTATTTTTATTTGTACTAATTTAGTCTGTGTTATTTTATTCATTTTTTTTTCTACCCCCACACACTTTTTTGTTCTATTTCGCGCGCGAGCGTTGACGCGCTGAGGTAGCGGCGCTCGGACATGGACCCGGAGACCCTCCGTTCTTTTCGGTGGCGTTCACTTTCACGGCGATTTAAAGTTAAACCGGTAACTTCTTGAACACAATGGCGGCCGTCAGTCTCCTTTCAGAGGGATGGCAAGTTCTCGCGGACCTCCGCCGGACCCTTGGAGACTTGCGCCCAAACTTGTAGCCATGTTGTGGCTCGGCGTCGCGTGCGTTTTCCTCCTGTACTTTCTGAGATGCTGCGAGTCCGAAGTGACGGAAAGTTTCAGACTAAGTCGAGACCCTACGGGACGCTCCGGTGAGAGGAACGGGACGGTTAGTGTCGGAGGAGACGGAAGGAGGAGGAAGAGGAGCGCGGGAGACGATGCGGATGTAGTGGGCTCGATGAAGGAGAAGGACTGGAGGGGCGCGCGCAGGCTGCCGCACGCGCTCATTATCGGCGTGAAGAAAGGCGGTACACGCGCGCTGCTCGAGTTCCTGAGGCTTCACCCGGACATCCGCGCGCTCGGATCCGAGCCGCACTTCTTCGACCGGCACTACGCACGCGGCCTCACCTGGTACAGGTGAGAGCGAGAGAGCGAGTGAGATTGTGCTTGAATGAGTAGTCTTTAATAAATGCTTATATGGTCGGAATCACTCATGCAGTATTGACTTATTTGAATTAATTTAAGTCCAGTCACCAAGCAGAAGGTCTAAGACATAGGGAGGGTAGAAGGTTTAAGATATGGGGAGGGTAGAACGTTTTAGACATGGGTAGGGAAGAAGGTTTAAGACATGAGGAGGGTAGAAGGTTTAAGACATGGGGAGGGTAGAAGGTTTAAGACATGGGGAGGGTAGAAGGTTTAAGACATGGGGAGGGTAGAAGGTTTAAGACATGGGGAGGGTAGAAGGTTTAAGACAGGGGTGTCCAATCTTATCCGGAAAGGGCCGGTGTGGGTGCAGGTTTTCATTCCAACCAAGCAGAAGCCACACCTGAGTCTATTGAAAGCCATGATCAACTGATTAAACAGGTGGATTCAGGTGTGGCTCCTGCTTGGCTGGAATGAAAACCTGCACCCACACCGGCCCTTTCCGGATAAGATTGGACACCCCTGGTTTAAGACATGGGGAGGGTAGAAGGTTTTAGACATGGGGAGGGTAGAAGGTTTAAGACATGGGAAAGGTAGACATTTTTAGACATGGGGAGGGTAGAAGGTTTTAGATAAAAGGATTTAGACTTGGGGAGGGTAGAAGGTTTTAGACATGGGGAGGGTAGAAGGTTTAAGACATGGGGAGGGTAGAAGGTTTTAGACAGGAGGGTAGAAGGTTTAAGACATGGGAAAGGTAGACATTTTAGACATGGGGAGGGTAGAAGGTTTTAGATATGGGGAGGGTAGAAGGTTTAAGACATGGGGAGGGTAGAAGGTTTTAGACATGAGGAGGGTAGAAGGTTTAAGACTTGGGAAAGGTAGACATTTTTAGACATGGGGAAGGTAGAAGGTTTTAGATAAAAGGATTTAGACATGGGGAGGGTAGAAGGTTTAAGACATGGGGAGGGTAGAAGGTTTAAGACATGGGGAGGGTAGAAGGTTTTAGACATGGGGAGGGTAGAAGGTTTTAGATAAAAGGATTTAGACATGGGTAAATAGAAGGTTTTAGACATCGGGTAGGTAAAAGGTCATAGACATGGGGAGGGTCGAAGGTTTTAGACATAGGGTAGATAGAAGGTTTTAGACATGGGGAGGGTAGAAGGTTTTCAGATAGGTTCCAGTGAGCACAATAAGGCACAGAAGGTTTCCATATCTGAACTCCAGGACATGCACCACTACTTACCCAAAAGTACAAGAAAGGTCGGCTCAAAACCATATAAATAAGCCACAGAAGATTTGGGATTCTGTTCTGTGGAGTGATGAAACAAAACTGAAACTTTTCAGCACGATGGATCAGCGGTATGTCTGGAGGAAGAAGAATGAAGAAAGAACACTCTGTCCACAGTTAAGCATGGTGGTGGCTCGGTGATGCTCTGGGGCTGCTTTGAGTCCTCTGACACTGGAAACCTGCAGCGTGTGGAAGGCAAGATGGATTCATTGAAGTATCAGAAAATCCTAGGAGAAAACGTCATGCCGCCTGTGAGGAAGCTGAAGCTTGGGTGTCATTGGACCTTCCAACAGGATAATGACCGCAAGTATACCTCAAATTCTACCAAGGCTTGGTTGCAGAAGAAGTCCTGGAAGGGTCTACAGGACCATCACAGTCACCTGACTTGAACCCCAAATAAAATCTCTGGTGCGATTTGAAGCCGGCGGTTGCAGCACACAAACCCAAGAATATTACTGAACTGGAGGCCATTGCTCAATAGGAACGGGATAAGATTCCTCAGGAACACTGCTAGAAGCTATGCATCTCATTTCTAGCAAGTCACAACAGCAAAATGGTGCTCTACTAAGTACTAAAGATGCTTGCCATGAAGTGGTTTGAATAATTCTGAAAAAGGAGAAATCATTTTATATATATATATATATATATATATATATATATATTCTTTACTTTGACCACTGTAACTTCTTTATTCAACATTAATTTATATATGTGCAATATTAATATAACACTGTTAGTTTTCATTCAGCACTGTAGGTGTTTATTAAACACTGTTGGAGTTTTTTTCAGCATTGCTGTTTCCCCTGTGCACAGCAGGTCTGTATGCAGGGCCAAGTTCTGATCCCGTATCGAGAGTCCAACAGAGTTTTGTAATTTTCTTGCTATTAGACACCTATTCTTGCTTAACATCACCATTTAAATGACCAGGTTTTAAAGGTGTGTAAGAGCAGGAAAATCACCACACTCTACTGGACATCAGATACACAGAGTTACACTCTACTGTACTGGTCCAATCATGATTGATGTGATACAGGAAATAACATTACAGTAGCATCTGTGAGAGAAAGGAATAAGGTAACCTCTCCAGTCTCAATCCTCAACACAGGATAAGTTCTTAGCATTAATCATAATTGGGACAGTGTGACATTAGACAGCTTCTTGAATCTCTGATTAACCTAATACATGTTTGTAGAAATATGTGACACAAAGAAATGATAGCTAATAAGGTTTATGTAGTTTTCCATGAGGCGCACGGTGGCTTAGTGGTTAGCACGTATGCCTCACAAATCCACAGTTGGGGGTTAGATTCCCACCGTGGCCCTGTGTGTGTGGAGTTTGGATGTTTTCCTCATGCCTTCTCTGGGTACTCTGGTTTCCTCTGCCAGTCCAAAGACATGCATGGTAGGCATGTCCAAAAGTGTCCGTGTGATTGTGTCCTGCGATGCTCTTTGTGATAGGCTCCAGCTTTCGCTGTGATCCTGCAGGAAGGATAAGTGGTAGAGAAGATGGATGGATGGATGGATGGATGGAGAGTTTTCCATGATTCTAACAGATTTATGAGTTTGATTACAAATCTTATTAGAAATGAAAAGCTATTTCATTCGGAACATTCTAGGTTTAGATTCATTAAAATGAAGTAAAAGGCCTTTAATATTCAGTCGGTAAGCCATGCCAAATCATTTTATAGCCTATTTAACACCATAAATCTCTGGTTGCTTAGAGTTGGCAAAACCCAATTATTTACCTTTTAGCTGTTTGACTAATTGTTTTGTCAATTCACACGTGATTATACTTCAACCCTGGTTGACACTGATCCCCCATTAGACACACAGCTGCACAAATCTCTCAGAATCTTTACACATCCTGTTTACACATCCTGTGACGCAAAGCTGCAACATTATTTTCAATTATTTTGATGATGTTTTCCTTATTCACCCTTCTACATCAGTAAGATGCAACATATGACAAAAAATAAGGCATTCTGTTATCACGCTGACCAAACTGATCTGTAATGTATTGACTGCTTGATACTTTTTGCTCCAAAATTCATTATGGTCATAAGTACATGGGGTGTGTTTGATGTGGACACAGACACCCTCAGTGTCATACACAGAAGATCTATGAGCTGAGATGGGGCAGATTGTCATCTCTTCAGGAACAGATGGACCCCACAGCATGGCCACACCACTTGACATTATAGTGAGGCCTGTCAATTGATCTTTAACCCGAGTCACTTTTTCCACTGGCGATAATGATGTGCGCCAGGCACTTCATAAGGTCAGGGGAGCTTGCGGACGAGTCAGGCTGCAACGATCATGCTGTGGAGCAATGCAATAATTAATCATGTTGAAATCTGTAGTTAGTTACTTAGTTAGTTAGTTAGTTAGATTTACATTTATATAATGCTTTTCTAGACACTCAAAACGCTTTACATAGTACTGGAGACGACGACTCCTCAAATCACCACTAGTGTGTAGCATCCACCTGGATGATGCGTGTGATTACGGCCATAGTGCGCCAGAAAACCCACCACACACCAGCTATTAGTGTGTGATGTAGCCAATTCAGGGATGGGGATTATTAGGGGTCCATGATAGAGAGGGGCCAATTGGGGAATCTGTAGGCGCATGATCCAATAGGGGAAAGGGCTGCTGCAAATCTTAAAATTTTTTTTTTAATAAACAACGGTAAAGCTCAGATAAGATCTTAAATGAGACGGGGTGATAGATGAAGTTTTCGTGGCCTTTTACCAATCGATTGCCCTGGCGCTTGACCTTGACATTGATGCGAGTATGAATCCAGTGAGCTTTGGTCAGCACAGATTCAGTTACAATTAGCAAGAGGCTCCATCCTGCTGAGGCATAAAACCACACACAGGCTACTAGCTCATGTTTCATCATGGCAACACTGTCACTTTCCTGTAAGGAAGCGATTTTCCAGAACGGTATCCTTAGCAGCGCGTGATATTGGTGCACTGCCTGGAAACCTGCAGGGAAATTTAGTTTCAGCTATGTAGGCGTTTAAGTGCATGCGAAAAGAGGTAAAAGGCTCGAGCGTGCTTGAATGTATCCCCCCCCTTAAATCAGCAGCATGTTCGTGGAATATCCTGAGATCCTAAAAACACCCATAGGTGTTCATTTTCACTTTCTGTCCCATCGATAATATTGATTTTGGCTGGGGAGTTTAACCTGTAGGACCGAGGCACAGAGGAAGTGGAGCGCACATGTATTTGTCATTAAAATGTCTACTCATCCTCACACACATGCACTGTCACTTATATGATGCCACTGCATTGTCTGAATTAATTTGCAATTCATAGAAATGTCATTAAGATGGAAATTTAAATTCATACCAATTATTTTACGAGGCGCATATAAACACATTATTCACAGACATCGAATATTAATTGGCTGGTAATTCTGCGTGCTCGGTAAATGAGGACAAACTATGTGATATTTTGCCATAGAGGAAGTGAGATTTATCTCACACTAGCACCTCAATCTAGTTTAGTATATCCTTCATGACTATTTGATAAGTCTGCTGGAGGCAAGGCGAGATGTTTGAGATTGTCATGAATTATTGATATTTTCTTTCAATATTACCACTACAACTATTTTCTGCATATTTACATCCAAATGGCTGCATAGCAGTCAAATGGTAAATGTAATGTATTTGATTTGTGTTATGGAAAGCTTTGAAGAAATCTGTTTGTATGGAGATGGAAACCCATCGCTGAACCAAAATTGAGTTCAGACGGCATCACTTGAATTTGAAATTGAAATTATTCATGAAGGAAGAACAGTTCATAACCCAGTTCAACATTTGAACCAAAGCTAGCCTGTGAATTTGGCATGAATGTGTTTGGCTGCTGTATGATATGTACAATATTATATTATTCTAAACAAATCATTTAATATAACGGCCAATATCTCCTAAGATTTGTCTCTGTTGTATGAGGGGAGCAGGTGTGATTGAAAGCAGGAATATGTTATAGTTCATGAAACTGCCATAAGGCCTAGACACTTGGTTTATAATTCAGCTCTCATTAGGTACCTTGTGGAAAGCGTGGGGGTTTAGTGGGGGTTGGGAGGGGCGTAATCTGCACCCCTCTATGATGATGGATGTCTATGGGAAGTGGACTGAGCATAGTTGCAATTGGCTGGAACATTAATGACTACCACACAACGAATTGGATGGCTGGGTCTAAACACATATGCACTCACACAAATACACACCCATGTCAGCACTTCATGTTTTGACTATAGGATTTCAGAAGAGTGCAACTTAATTAACTCATAATACAATATGTGCTGTTCCAAAGCATTTAAAATATTGTATCATTTCTGTCACTGTATATTTGCTAGGTAGTGATACTTCCCGTTTTATAGATCTTAAGACAACACTACAAATGCATCGAAATACAATGTAAAATATGACAAGTTTGGAAAGTTGTACGAAATACATTTTTCCAAGTAAATTGGTTTTTCCAAAACATGTTGAAATGTTGTCTCATTGCATATATTCATGATTTGTTTATATTTAGTACAACATCACAACTCAATGTAAACTGATATATGGAGTTCTGTGAGTTCTGTGACATTTCTAGGGTATGAAAACTTACCACTTAAACGTAACACCAAACCTAATCCAGTCCTCCTGTAAGAAAAATAAAAAGATCTGGTCAGAGATGTATGAAAATGTGACGTCTGGACAGAAGACAGGCTAATTGGCTCTTGTGTGTGTGTGTGTGTGTGTGTGTGTGTGTGTGTGTGTGTGTGCGTGCACGGCAGGCATCTGATGAGGCTGTGGAATGGCCCGTCTACACTCTCCACCTGCCCCCCTCATACCAGCTGAGACCCACATTACCATATACCCCTATCCCGATCAATACCCACGGCACCATTTGGTTTATTCAGAATACCTCGGAGAGAGCAGTCCAAAATGCAGCCTCAATTAGGAGCAGCCCATCTACTGGCTTCTCTGGGCTGATGGGATATCACACAGCACAAATCTGTAATGCGATAAACAATAGGGAAGCTTAAGAGCTTCTAGAGAGAGTGTACATATTGCTAAGGGTGATGTGAAGAACTGTCAGCATAGTGCCAATGCTTAACAAACTATGCATTACTAATCCTCTGACATCAGGCTTGCTGTTGGCGACTTGGGCAACAGTAATTAAATTTCTTGAACATGTCAGAACAAATATATTTAATTCGAAGACTTAAATACAGATTTGACTGCATGGGAACATGCATGGGAGTTGACACCTAATTTCTATATTTTCTCTACACATACAGAAGGCTCATGTCCCTTTATTTGAGCTCTGTCATGCTGGTAAACAGCAAAAGCCCCAGAATCTATTGTAAGTTAGTGATTTTTTCCTCACAGGCTAATGTACAAAAGGCCGCTAATAGACTTTTGATTGGCAGGTCGCTTCTTATCTCAGCTTTTCTCTGCTCAGTGTAAACAGATCACTATGCATTTGAGAACTATTTATATATATGATAATTTGTGTTAGCTATAGGAATTTTCAACATAAAGTGAGCTGGTGGTAATTGGATGGTAGTTGGATGGGGCACGGGGGTTTAGTGGTTAACACGTTTGCCTCAAACCTCCAGGATTGGGTGTTCGAATCCTACCTCCGCCCTGTGTGCACTGAGCTTGCGTGTTCTCTTCACTTTCTCTTTCTCATGTTCTCCCTGTGCTTCTGAGGTTTCCTCTGAGTGCTCCGGTTTCCTCCCCTAGTCCAAAGACATGTGCTGTAAGCAGATTGGCATTTCGTGTGTGATTGTTCCCTGCGATTTATTGGCCGGGTGTCCTCCACCTTGTGCCTGGAGGTACTGAGATAGGCTCCAGGCTCCCCGTGACCCTGTGTAGGATAAGCGGTTACGGAAAATGGAAGGATGGATAGTGGTAGTTGGGGAGGAGTGGGAGGTCTTCTAACAATATGAATAGAAGTAAGTGAATAATTAATGGACAGCTCTAATAGACTTGCTGGCTCCATAATAAGCATAGGTGAACCTACAAGTGTTTAGGCTAAGTGCTTTCCAGATGAAGTCACTGATAATGCAGTGTGGCTAAAGAATTGACTCAAGGCTGCTGTATCGATAAGAGCTTGAGAGCATTGTATTTCTGTTCATGTACATTGTAATCTCTACTTTTTTTTCTCTGTAGTATTGGTCTGTAGTATTGGTAAATGGCACACTTATATAGCACTTTTATCCATAGCGCTTTACACTGTGTGTCATTCACCCATTCACACACCAATGGTAGCAGAGCTGCCATGCAGGGTGCTAACTTGCCATCGGGAGCAACTTGGGGTTCAGTGTCTTGCCCAAGGACACCTCGGCATGTGGAGTCATGTGGGCCGGGAATTGAACCGCCAAACCTACGATTAGTGTATTAGTGGACAACCCGCTCTACCACCTAAGCCATAGCCACCCGGTATTGGGTATTAGGCATTCGACTAACCTTTTGCATGAATCAGCTCTTACTTGTTGGTGCTTTAATTATTTTAATTGCACACATTTCTTTGCATTGCACCTATCATAGCACTTAAACTCTGAAAAACCTGTGATGATAAGATGAAAAAAAAAGCATAAGTTAGATGTAGTCACTCTCTGAGCAAAAGGATCATTAGGCCCAGAGAGCCTTCAAGGCACTTAAGCCAAATGAGTCCCATCTGCTGGCCAGAACGAGAGAGGAGAGTAAAACACAAGCACATACATCCTTTTTTCCTGACTTATTTGCCGGTAACCCTCAGCTGATTGATGTATCCTGAACATCTGTGCAGCTTGCAGCACTCCTCATGCACTTATAGAGTGGAGCTCAGAGAGCAGCAAGCCAATAAGTGACACGGCCGGCCTGAGAACCCTCTGCTGATCAGCTGCAGGACAAAAAGCCTTGTCACCTCATTAGCTCTTGTTCTGCCACCCCGATCTCGCCTACTAATACATATGCTGCAGGCGTGATGTGATTTATCCGATCAATACTGCACTGTTCAAAGTAATTCCAATCTTAAGGAAAACAGATCTCAGAGCCTAGAAGACAACAGGATAAGAGCGAGAGAAGTAAAAAAAAAAGAAAAAACCTCGAGTCTGATTTCTCTGCCATGCCTAACTCTCATGTTCTGTTAATTATTTAGCAATGGATTAATTAAATGAATACGCAATGTAAAGACAATTTTTGGAAATAGACATATAAAAGCCCTTCCCATTCTTGGAGATCATCCTGATTTTTGTTTGTCTAGCGTTTCTCTAGTAAACCTTTAAGAAAGCTAGAGCCCTAAATCATAAAAAAAAAAAAAAACATTTTCTAACAGTGTAGTGCGGGAATAAAGAGAATTTCTAACAGTGTAGTGCGGGAATAAAGGGAATTTCTAACAGTGTAGTGCGGGAATAAAGGGAATTTCTAACAGTGTAGTGCGGGAATAAAGGGAATTTCTAACAGTGTAGTGCGGGAATAAAGGGAATTTCTAACAGTGTAGTGCGGGAATAAAGGGAATTTCTAACACTGTAGTGTGGGAATAAAGGGAATTTCTAACAGTGTAGTGCGGGAATAAAGGGAATTTCTAACAGTGTAGTGCGGGAATAAAGGGAATTTCTAACAGTGTAGTGCGGGAATAAAGGGAATTTATAACACTGTAGTGTGGGAATAAAGGGAATTTCTAACACTGTAGTGTGGGAATAAAGGGAATTCCTAACAGTGTAGTGTGGGAATAAATTGAATTTCTAACAGTGTAGTGCGGGAATAAAGGGAATTCCTAACAGTGTAGTGTGGGAATAAAGGGAATTTATAACACTGTAGTGTGGGACTAAAGGGAATTTCTAACAGTGTAGTGCGGGAATAAAAGGAATTCCTAACAGTGTAGTGCGGGAATAAAAGGAATTTCTAACAGTGTAGTGCGGGAATAAAAGGAATTCCTAACAGTGTAGTGCGGGAATAAATTGAATTCCTAACAGTGTAGTGTGGGAATAAAGGGAATTTATAACACTGTAGTGTGGGAATAAAGGGAATTTATAACAGTGTAGTGCGGGAATAAAGGGAATTTATAACAGTGTAGTGCGGGAATAAATTGAATTTCTAACAGTGTAGTGTGGGAATAAAGGGAATTTATAACAGTGTAGTGTGGGAATAAAGGGAATTTCTAACACTGTAGTGTGGGAATAAAGGGAATTTCTAACAGTGTAGTGTGGGAATAAAGGGAATTTCTAACAGTGTAGTGTGGGAATAAAGGGAATTTCTAACAGTGTAGTGTGGGAATAAAGGGAATTTCTAACGGTGTAGTGTGGGAATAAAGGGAATTTGACTGAAGCACGAATCAATTTTTTTTTTCATATTTACAAACACTTTTATCATGTAGTCATGTCAAAGTTATTTCTGCAGCAAAACCCAGCAGCCTTCACTATTTTTTTTGTCTGAAGAGTGTCTTACATAATATTCTGCTTTCTTTACTGATATACAAACATTTTTCTGTAACAATTCATTTTTTTCTAGAAAACTAATGTTTGGGAATCTAAAATATTTTTTTTGTATTAGCTCATAAAATAAAAAAATCTATAACAGCGTTTGTACTAAAAAAAAATAGGGTGGCTAAAACTTTTGCACTGTGCTGTTTAATACATAATCATATTTATTAAAGAACATGGACCTAAAGCTCTGTTTTTGTTTGCTCTTAAGGAGCATGATGCCCAAAGCGCTGGATGGCCAGATTGTGATGGAGAAAACGCCAAGGTACTTTGTGACAGCCGAGACGCCCGCTCGTGTCCATGCCATGTCAAGAGACGTGAAGTTGATCGTGGTGGTGCGTGACCCCGTGACCCGCGCCATCTCCGATTACACTCAGATTGCTTCCAAGACGCCTGGCATCGCCAGCTTCGAAAGCCTGGCTTTTAAAAACAAATCATCAGGTCAGGTGGACAGTCTGTGGAGCCCACTCTACATTGGGTTGTACGCCCAACACCTGGAGCACTGGCTGGCTTATTTCCCACTCTCTCAAATCCACTTTGTCAGCGGCGAGCGGCTCGTCAGTGACCCGGCTTTCGAGCTGGGCCGTGTGCAGGACTTCCTGGGCCTGGAGCGTATTATCACAGACAAGCATTTCTACTTCAACAAGACCAAGGGCTTCCCCTGTTTGAAGAAGGCAGAGGGCAGCGCGGAGCCACACTGCTTGGGCAAAACCAAAGGCAGGACACATGTGCATGTGGAACCTGAGGTCATTCACAACCTCAGGGATTTCTACCACCCGCACAATCTGAGGTTCTACCAAATGACTGGAATGGACTTTGGGTGGAAGTGATGTTTTTGTTTTTTTCCTCAATCCAGACACTCAGCCTCACTCATATAAAGCAGCACATGAAACTGTGTAGGGTATAATTGGTTTTCTGACTAAATATTTGATGCAGTTAGTGCTCCTATTGATAGTGGAAACTCTGGGTGGGTTATGAGTCATGCACTCTGATCAAGGGTAAATAATCATATTTTTATTTGGTGGTGTTTTTCTTAAGGCATCTTATGTGTCAGGTTTCAGGATCAAAGCAAAAAAAAAAAAAAGGAACAAAAGAAAACTGAGTATTAATACCTTCAGACCACAGTGGAAAGTGAAGAAGTGTTCAAACACCAGCCATAAATAATAGAGTGGACGTCATTTGTAACATAATGTAAAAGACGTTGGACTGTAGGACTGTATGACATTCAAAACAAGGGCTGGTCCACTGGCTAGCTGAGGTGAGCTGAATCTTTTTGATGGAATGAGCCAAATAGCCATTTTTATACTATTATTATATTGCAAATTTGTGATATGGAGGATCATAAAGAACAGAGCAGCGAAATCATACTTTAAACACTTTTTTTGTTATTTGAAAGTGTAAGTAACTTGTCATTGTGCTCATAGATGGAACTAATAGAAAGCATCATACATTATACATGCATACATTACACATGCGTTTATACATTATGCATAAATCTATAAATAACACCACTCCCTTTGAAATATGTGAATATCGAAAGAAGTGGCTGGGACATACTGATCTATTCTTACATAATGCCCTCTTTGTGCAGCCTAAACAGTACTAGTTTTTAACTTCCTGTGATTGATGATATGGAACACACAGTCGCAAAGCTGAGCGGTCTGTTGCTTGCATGAATTTGCACTAATGTTAAGGAAGCCTGTTAAATTATTTTCAAATGGATGTGTGCATTTGTCATACAATTTCGGAAACACGAACACGTGGGGAAATTCATTTTTTTAATGAATAGTGTGTGAGTGTAAGCGCATTAACACAGTCACACTGAGACAAGACATGCTCAAACTTTGTCATCATTTATTCTTATTCTTTATTCTTACTGTTTCCAAAACACTTTTGGCTCATTTTGAAATTTAAATGTCCTTCTGGTCAAAGGACACATGTAGCACAATCATACAATGAGATAGAAATAAGCAGTAAATAATAAGCCAAAAAGGACACTGGGTAATATTAGTGCATACATTCGGAAGCCAATGAGAAAAACTTTAGCACAGTGCCTCCTTCTGGCCATTCAAGCATTTATCACTTTTGGTCCCCTTTTATAATCCTTTAACTATTGAGGAGAACGTGTGCAATAAAACCTAGTAATAATATTCCAGTATTACAAAATAGATAGCTAACATACACTCACTGGCCTATTTATTAGAAACACATGTAAACCTGCTCATTGATGCAATTATCCAATCATGTGGCAGCAGGGCAATGCATTAAATTATACAGATACAGGTCAAGAATGTCAGTTAATGTTCACATCAAACATCAGAATGAGGACAAAATGTTACCTCAGGGACTTCTCATGGTTGTTGGTTGGAGTATTTTAGAAACCGATCCTGGGATTTTCACACTAGACTTCACACTGAATGTTGAACAAACAAACAAACAAAACCCCAAAATATCCAGTTGGAAGAATTTCTGCTAAAGTCAGAAGGGAGAGGTTAAAAGAGAATAATATGACTGGTTCGAGCTGACAGGAAGGCTATGGCATTTCAAATAATCACTCTTTACAACTGTGCTGAACAGAAACACATCTCAGAACGCTCAACTCGTCGAACCTTGATGCAGATGGGATGCAACAGCAGAAAACCACATCGGTTTCCACACCTGTCAGCCAAGAATCTGATGATATAGTGGGTACAGACTCCCCCAAACTATACAGTTGAAGATTGGAAAAAACATCACCTTGTTTTGAATGAATATACAGGTGCACAGGTGTTCCCAATAAAGTGGAAGATGATTGTATATAATGAAAACGTATATTAGGACATTTAAATGCAGAAATACTGTCGGCTATAACCTCACAAGCACTTAACAAAAACAAAACAAAAAAACTGATGGAGCTATTCAGCTTGACTACATTTTATGTACTTCTTTTAGCCTATAGAATACTATTCACGTAGCTCACAAAATATAAAGTTTTGTTTTGGTGGCGCAGACTTATCAACATTTGAATCATTTTGGGAATGTAATTATGCAGTCTTCATTGCATTGTTTAAATTTATTTGGATTTATTTCAAGTCTATACACATGGTCAGCTAAGCATGATAACAGTGAGAGCACAGTGGAAAAATCAACAAACTCGGAGGAAAGCGCTAACCGCCCTCTTCATCACACATGAGCTCACAGACGCCCGTGATGTCACTCTGATTGACAAGGGACAGTGTAATGCCGTCCCTCGCACTCAGAAATCATGGCTCTATATAATATAAAAGCTTTGCAGAGCCACATTTTGATATATTGAAATAAAATCACTGCTCTCTGTCAAAAACATTACTTTTACACATGTAGTAATATTAAATACAAATAAATATCTACCATATCCAGTCATTTTAGAAAAATATCCACAACACTGATATGATGCCTGAATTACTAAACAAATTTGACCCACATAAGGATTATAAACCCAGAAAATTGACTGTGAATGGATATTCAGTTCTGAGCATGCTTTGGTTATACAGAATCCAGAATCGTGATCAATATCATAAACAAAATGCAGTCTGTCTCTTTATAGAGATGCAAAACAGAGATGTAATATTTTAAATGAGTTGTTGTACCTATTTTACACAAGATGATTCTTACAGTGGCAGTGCTAATATACGATACATGCGTAAACTTATAGACTGGTGACAATTTAAAGGAAAACCTGGCTCTGTTATTCTCTCTGTGTGTGTGTGTGTGGGGGGGGGGGGGGCGTTTATTTTGCTGACATGTTTTTGGGTCCACTTGTCCTCATAGAGTGAAGTGTGACTGCAAATAAATACAAATCAGCTTTATCCTAGAAGGAATCAATTCTATCCTGGTGGGTGTGGTCTCTTCCAGGACGACTCCTGGCCCCCATCCCTACTTCACAAGGGCTCACTGAATGATTTGATTAGTACGAAAATGATTATATGCTATGGCCTTCATAGTCGTCAGATCTCATTCCAAATGAACACAAAATTTGGGAGATTTTGGACTGATGTGTTCGACAGCACTCTCTACCACCATCATTAAAACCCCAGCTGAGGGAATGTCTTTGAGAATGGAGTTCTTCTCTCCAGTACTGCTCCAGAGACTAGTCGAATCAGTGTCACGGTGCACTGAAGCTGTTCTGGTGGCTCATGGTGGTTTCCTTTAATTTGTCACTTATCTGTATATAACATCAATACATGACTATAAAATTAATAACCACTTATCACCTCAGCCAACAATAAAACACGGTACATAAAAACTAGTCAGTATATACAGTCATTGATTAAACTCTGTAGAGAACCCAGATAACAGTCTGTCCTGGCCTCACTGTAATCTGAGGCCAGATTTAGTTCATTAAGAGCATGTGGCAGTGCCAAGCAACAGCAGGTAATACAATATGCCAGGGGAGGTTTAGTTAGAAAATCAAGGCCTATCCTGGGGCTTCATTTATAAACAGCACAAACACACAAAATTACCAGAAGGCAACATATTCATTAGCTGGAGGATATGTTGTATATATCACTTAGGAGTGGCGGTGAGAGAGGAGCACTGGGCTTGACACCTTTGGGCTTGCCTATGATTTGTAGAGGTGAATACATGTAAAGAAATGTTTATTCTGCTGAGTAACTCTGGATGTTTTTGTCGTGAAGCGTACTGAACATTGGGCCCTACGTTAAGGTAAGTTGCAGACAGCTTGTTTCATCTACCTGTCAGTCAGATTCACTGTGATGCGACTATTAAAGTCTGATTTCAGAATAAGATGGCTGCGGTGTCACCTAGCAAAGTTGAACGATTAAAACAAACATACCAAAACTGTCACTATGTATCTCATCAAGCAAACGTGGTGGAGGAAAACACAGATTTTGCAACAGCTTGATGATGGAAGGAAGTGACAAATAGTTCTTAAGTTCACGAATACTGCACAGTGTATCACATTTTACAGTTAACAAAGTGAATCTTCTGACTCAAAGATTTTTTTGAAGCAGTAATACTCTAAAGATGAGAATGTCATCCCGCCAGCGGGATTACAGGCTAATACTGTGATTTTCAATGACATTTGCAAATGTATTTGTCTACTAACATAACACATTTGCAAGCTGTTAGCATGGAATTTCTGCACAGTTTCGTAAATAAGGCCCTAGGCTAGCCTCAGCAGTACTCCTCTTCCTGCTGATCTCCCATGTCGTGGTTAGACAGCTTACGGCTCGGACTGGACAGCTCCAGTAGCTCCTCGGCTGTGCTGGGCACCGAGCTGATATACATGTCCCACATCTGCTCTGGGCAATCCAGCTCCAGGAGCTCCTGCTTGATCTTCAGGTTCTTCTCCATGTTCCTCCGCTTGTGCTTGAACTCCAGGATAGTCTTTGTGTATCTGTTGATGGTGGTCACCGAGGATGCCATGCATGCTGTGAAAGAACCCCAGGCCAACCTGCAGAAAGGAATGCACATATAATAAGAGTTTTCTGCAGCTGGTAAGTAAATAAGAGGGAAAAGGGTGAAGTAAAGTAAATGCAGAATATGCTTACATGTAAGACCAGCTGTAATCCCAGCTTTGGGGTTTCCAGTCCTCAGGGCCCAGACTTACAGTGAGCTGAAAGGCTGTGGTGTACATCATGTGTGCTACCATGCCAAGAAGACCTGCAGAATAACACCCAAAACACATTACTTGGGGCTTTCAATGAAAACGTAAAACAGGATACAGTTAGTATGCTGTACAATGCACCACATGTCCTATAATAGGTACAAACTAAATCATGTACAATGTCCTCAAGAATTATGCTCTTCATAAAAATGAGCAACAATGATATAAAGTAAACTTTACACATAATAATGAAATAATTTTCCACTCAAATAACAAGATAGTTCTAGTAGTAGTATTTTGCATAGTAGTATTCGAATTATAGTGACACGTGTCAAACATGGCATACTATAATTCGAATACTACCATAGAGTAGTAACCACCCAGAAGGACAATCAAAGAATCCTCAAAAGTAATAAAATGTAAAAAAAAAATAAAATAAAATAAGGATATATACAGAATTATTCTTGACATGTATGAATTATAAGAGCTGCCATAAAACATGCTAACTATAGTACAGTGCTGTGAAAAAGCCTTTCCTGATTCCTTCTGTTTTTGTGTATCTCCCATTGTACTAAATTCTTTCAGAAATTAAAACAGAATCTAAGATATAACAAAAGCAACCTGAGTAAACACAAAATACAGTTTAAATGATAACGTTATTTATTGAAGCAAAGGAATTATCCACTACCAACTGGGCCTGTGTGAAAATGTATTTGCCCCTGTAGTTACTAATTCCCCAAATCTATGAAACTGCATTTATAATGGGTAACCCACTGCCAACCCAGAAGAACATTAAGGCTCATCCAAATTCTGCCAAAACACACCTTGATGACCCTCAAACCTTTTGGGAGAATGTTCTGTGGATTTATGAGTCTAAAGTGGAACTGTTTGGAAGACACATAATTCCACAAAAAAAAAAACATCATGGTGGTGGAAGTGTGATGGTGTTGGGATGCTTTGCTGCTTCTGGGCAACTTACAGTAATTAGGGGAAAAATGAATTCTGCTCTCTACCAGAAGATCCTAAAGTAGAATGTCCAGCCTTCAGTCCATAAGTTGAAACTCAAGCGCAACTGGATTATACAGCAAAACAAGGATGCAAATAATAGGAGTATTTCATAGTCCTAGAAGTAAATGAAAGACTGATCTCCAGTTATCGGAAATGCTTGGTTTCAGTTATTGCTACTAGTTCAAGTTTAAGGGGCAATTAGTTTTTCACATGGGTGATAGATGTCGGATAACTTTATTTTGCTTAATAAAAAAAAAAAAAAACCTTATTCGGGTTGCCTTTACGTTGTATTTCGTATGAAGATCTTAAACTATTTCTACACACACAGTAGCTGCTTTTACATGGACAACAGTCAGTACGTTTACATGGACAACACTCTTAATATAATTAAGACCATACTTTGATTAAGAAACTACCATGTAAACACCAACCTTGATCTAATTAAGGTCATAATCAAGCTCTAATTGAATTAAGACAGGTGCAGTACTCCTTTTAGTCATATTATGAATGTGTATTATAGACATGTAAACACCTTCATCACATTATGAACGTCGTGTGAGTTTTCACCGCATTTTGTGACAGGACACAATCACACACAGCAGTTTTATGTTTTACGGTGAACAAGAGAGTTTGGCCGCGTCCCAAACCTACTTACCTACCATAGGCCTGTAGTGGGGAAAAATACATGTATCTCGGCTACTATATAGACGTTAAGGACGCGGTTTGAGACGCAGCCCACGGCTTCAAGAAGTTGTCTATTAGCACGTACAGCATGACAAATAATTAACTGCACTTAAAGCGTTCATAAAAAATTAAATAAAACACCCAAAACTGTATACGGTACCATAACGAAGACGAACTGTATGTCGATACGTGAAATTCTGGAGGGACGTCGGACGGCGTGGCGCGGTGACGTAATGACGTGTGACATTAATCTAATTATGATCTCTAACATGTAAAACGGGAACATTAAAGGAATATTCTAAAAGCGACTCATATAAACACCTTAATCACATTATTATCTTAATCAGAGTAAGGTCAATAATTAGATTACTGCTGTCCATGTAAACGTAGTCAGTGACAACTGTACAAGTATAATTTTTAATATCATGTTTAGATCCAACATCATTAATTAATGAATGATAAATTCTGACAACATGAACTGACTTTATCTGATTGTATTGATTATCCTTTTATTGCAATTTCTCTGGCTGTAATTTTCTCTTATATTTTCTAAAACATACATATCGATCTCTTTATACATAAATGTCTATCTGTCTAGCTTTTGCATTTTTCAGAATTGTCTCCCATGTTGACATGACTGCAACTTGCCATTAGGGGACAGTGCTAGACCACATAAAGAGACAAGACCCATTAGAAGATGCACTGAATGTCATGGCCTTTCCAGAGTCACCTGCTAATGAGACGGCTCTTCTCTCTTTCTCCAACTACACATTTAAACAATCTAAATATCCACTCAGATAAACATTCAAGTACTCTAATGTTTATGATCCATCTTGATGTCATCATTAAAGGCTCTTGCAGTTAAAGGGCACTAGGGAGCTGATGTAAAATTGTTTTTACTTTTGCGGCATTGTTTAAGGGTATCGGAGCATGAATGTTTTAGGAGACCCTGTTGTCTGTTCTGATGGACTTCAATGAGTGCATCTCAGTGACAGGTATAGAGGACACACAAAGTCAAACACTTGCGTCAAAAGCAAATGATGCAGTGCAATCTATCTGCATCAAGCACTTCAACCTAAAAGGACTATGTGGAATTAGTATTTGCAAGCTGACCCCCTTCAAAAAATAAAAATAATAAAAATATATACACAGATAGAGAAGTAGAAGTAACTGATGCATCAGTATTTTTCCTTCTTGATAGGCAGAATTGATACGAATATATGTGATAGGAGATTTTGCCAACGCTTTACTATGGTCCACGAATACACCTACACTATCTGGCTTTCCTAGGATGTTGGCTCCTCGTTAGTATTGTGGACAGTATCTCTGCCTTTCATGCAGAAGGGCTTGATTCCCCGACGGGGGGGTTGTCTGATTTTGGGTGTCGGCTCAACAGTTAAAGCTCTGGGTCATCAATCAGAAAATTGTGGGTTCAAGCCCTCAACACTGCCAATCTGACACTATTGGGCCCTAATGGATAATGCACTGGCCTCCTAAGCCAGGGAATCTGACACTATTAGGCCCTTGAGCAACGTCCTTAACCCTATATGCTTCCTAACAAGCTGGAATATTTAAAAAAAAGAATTTCCATGTGCTGTAATGTTCAGTGCCTTGCGAACGTATTCGGCCCCTTTGAACTGTTCGACCTTTTGCCACATTTCAGGCCTCAAACATAAAGATATAAAACTGTAATTTTTTGTGAAGAATCAACAACGGGTGGGACACAATCATGAAGTGGAACG
>JAFFST010052198.1:105044-120224 GCA_022414735.1 Noturus placidus
ACATCAAAGCTCGTCTCAATTTCTCCACAACACATCTTGATGATCCCCAAGACTTTTGGGACAACATTCTGTGGACCGATGAGACAAAAGTGGAACTCTTTGGAAGGTGTGTGTCCAAGTATATCTGGCGTAGAAGGAACACTGCATTTCATAAAAAGAACATTATACCTACAGTAAAATATGGTGGTGGTAGTGTGATGGTCTGGGGCTGTTTTGTTGCTTCAGGACCTGGAAGACTTGCCGTGATAAAAGGAACTGTCTACCAAGAGATCCTGAAGGAGAATGTCCGACCATCTGTTCGTGTACTCAAGCTGAAACGAACTTGGGTTCTGCAGCAGGACAATGATCCTAAACACACCAGCAAGTCCACCACCGAATGGCTGAAGAAAAACAAAATGAAGACTTTGGAGTGGCCTAGCCAAAGTCCTGACCTGAATCCTATTGAGATGTTGTGGTATGACCTTAAAAAGGCCGTTCATGCTCGAAAACCTTCTAATGTAACTGAATTAGGACAATTCTGCAAAAATGAGTGGGCCAAAATTCCTCCAGGACGCTGTAAAAGCCTCATTGCACGTTATTGCAAACGCTTGGTTGAAGTTGTTGCTGCTAAGGGTGGCCCAACCAGTTATTAGGTTTAGGGGGGCAATCACTTTTTCACACAGGGCCATGATGGTTGCAAAAACATGCAAAGGAACAGGAAATGAGGAAGGGGGCAAACACTTTTTCACACCACAATACCTCTAATTTATAACAGTAGAAACCCTTTAGGAAGAAAAGAACCCTTTTTAAGTGTAGCATAATCAAGCTTCGTCACTTGCTGTTGACTGAATCAGTTGTGCAATTTCATTACTGATCATCTCACACTACAAGAATAAATATAAATATGACTAGTTCTGGACTGAAATTGGAAGGGCCAATGTTAACCCACGCTTACTATTTTCACTTGGTGAACTCATTTGAATCTGGCTGCCAGAACATATCCACCACTCCATTTTGATGAGTCTGTATGCTCACACCTGGGCCACTTTTGTCCTATAATTGAAATTCAAATGTCATTAAAAACCATGAATGTTGCCTTTGCCATAACATGCCATTATGTGCCTAAGCGCAAACATAGCCAGGAATCCTTTGCTATTTGAAATTCATTTGGAAATTCTGTAAATTGATCAAAATCTGGGTAAAATCAGACACAAAATCTCATAGTGTGCATCTAGCTTTAGGTGCACATCTGAGATCAGTCATACAAAGCCTTTAACAAACATTATAACATCTAAACCAAAACTGCAATTTGAAAATGCACAAATTAGCAGCAGCCCATATTACAGATCAATTATTGTTTAGTTTAGGCATACAGTAGGAAGGAAGATTTTAGAAGTGACTATTTTACTGAGGTCCAAATTGTCAATATTGTAAAACTGGGTAACACTTTACAATAAGAGTACTTGATTAATCATGCACTAATACCTGAATTACTGCGATGGACAGGCACCCTGTCCAGGGTGTACCCTGCCTTGTGCCCGATGCTTCCTGGGCTAGGCTCCAGGTTCCCCGAGACCCTGAAAAAGGAGTAAGCGGTAGAGGATGGATGGATAATACCTGAATTAATGATTACTTAAATATGAAAAAAATTATGAGTTAAGGCATGTACTAATCACAAGCTAATGAAGAGTTATCCTTATCTACAGTACGATGTGAGTCTTATGAATTCATGTGTGAATAACAACCACCGTAAGTATATGTTTGTTAGTACATTCATTTTTTAAAAAACATTCCTTTTTAAAGAGCATGCTTGATTTAGTTTACCGCTACATGTTAATTAATACATTATCTGACAAAAATGTACTAACCTACTTAAGGTGGTTGTTATTCACACATGAATTCAAAGGATTCACAGAATAGTTAAGGTTAGCGCTTCATTAATTAATTAGTACTTTACAATAAGAGTACTTGATTAATCATGCACTAATACCTGAATTACTGCTCAGTTATGATCAGTACTTGTTAAATAAGTATGAATTCAGATATTATTGCATGATTATTAATGTATTGTTATTGTAAAGTGTTACAGCAGACACATTAAAACATTTTTGGTGAAGTCATGGTAATAAATATGACATTTTTGTGCAGTATTAAAATTTTGGGCTGAAGGTGTCCCTAAGTGTGGCTCTGTTTTGGCAGCCAGATTCAGGTGAGTTTATTGCTGTCGTTTCTTGGCGGTATGTGGGTCAGTCTAAAGTGGTTAAGTGCAGGCTGAGGAATTTTTGTCTGAAGCAGTGAAACTGTCTGAAAGCTCTAAAAATAATTTTGGAATTTAATTGTTCGGTTTTGTTCTCTGTCAGAAAGAATAAAAAAGGAGAACTGCAAGTTGTGCAAGTTATATAAAATACATCGAATGAAACCTAGGTTTTTGTTTTAATTTAAATGAATTCCAGTCAACACCTTTTAAATGCTATGCCTGTCCCCAACTTAACCCTAACTATTCATGACATTTCATATGAGATAAATATATGTGAAATCATGAGGTCAGTATTTTGGAGGATTAGCCCTACCAGGCAAATACTAAAAAAACCACACACTTACTGTTTCTCATGACCCACAGTTATCATCATAACAATTGAGCTGAAATATTGCTGGGAGGCACTTTTTGAGGCAAATCTCTGAGTAGGCATGATAAAGAAGACAATGAGAGTCCCGCCCCAAGTACAATTTCCATAGTTGATCAACTTTAATGCTCTTTTTTGATGCATTTTTATAAAGGAGATGTGTGACGGTCATGTTAATGTCTATTTACTAAAAAACTGAAGAACATACAGTAGTTGGTCCTATCTTTAGTCAAACTGATAAATGATCTCTCATATAGCAAACGACTTTATAGAAAGCTTGTGTGTTGATTAGATAAGCAGAGTTATTTGGGCTATTGCAATAAGGAGTAAAGAGCCAAACAGTGCAATCACACAGCAAATTGTGGTTATTATTTTCAGTGTACTATGAACCTTGGAAAATTAAAAAGCAGGTCACCTTGCCTAGGCATTAAATGAATAACCTTGTTGGTCAATATATGTACACCTGTGCTTCTGTTCTTGTTCTATGAATGAACAACATTGCTAACAGTCAGCACCTTTTGTAGCAAAATGTGAGTATCATTCAGAGGGATCAACTTTTTTCACAGATGGAAGTATTTTATATTTTCCAATTTATTATAGTCCTCCTATGATTTAGGTAGATATACACTCACCAGGCACGTTAATAGGAACACTGTAGCTCATGGTGGCTTAGTGGTTAGCATGTTCACTTCACACCTCCAGGGTTGGGGGTTCCATTCCCGCCGTGCCCCTGTGTGCAGAGTTTGCATATTCTCCCTGTGTTGTGGGGGTTTCCTCCTGGTTCTCCTGTTTCCTCCCATAGTCCAAAAGTAGGCTGAATGGCATGTCCAAAGTGTCTATAGTGTATGAATGTGTGTGTGAACATGTATGTGAGTGTGCCATGTGATAGATTAACATCCCGTCCAGGGTCTACCATATCTTGTGCCCCATTCTCCCTGGGATAGGCTCCAAGCTCCCTGTGACCCTGTAGGATATGTGGTGTAGAAGATGGATGGATGGAGATGATCTCCTGCTACTGTAGCACATTCACTTCAAGGTTTGATATGTTGTGTGATCACAGATGCTTTTCTGCTCACCATGGATGTAAAGAGTGGTTATTTGAGTTAACGTAGCCTTCATCTCAGCTCGAACCAGTCGGGCATTAACAATGCAGAACTGCCACTTCCTGTCTCTCTACACACTGTTACTGTATGTGTGAAAATCACATGAGATTAGCCATTTCTGAAATACTCAAACCAGCAATCTCTGGCAGAAACATTAACTAAAGTGCTTGACCTGTATTTGCATGACTTTATACATTGTGATTCTTCCACATGACTGGTTGTTAGCATAATTGCATGAATAAGCAAAGTAAATGTGTTCCTATTGAAATGGTCAGTGAGTATAGAAATGAAACAGGAAAGCCTAGGCCATTTCCGTAGAAAGTTGAATATCCTTCCTGCAGCTTGGATTCAAACAAATCCAATGACTAGTTGGGATTCTTGTGGTTCATTAAATACACATCTGTACTATCCAACCATCCAACACCAGAGGAATATAATGCAAAGTAATTCCAGTTACTTAAGCTTTCTTAAAGGTTTTGTGTTGTCTATGTAGCCATTACATCCACACAGTGCATTTCTAATTCATAACCACAAATTCCACCCTCTGAAAAATAAATGTCCTCTCCCTGAAAATGCCGATTATACAGATTTAGAGTTTATGTTATTAATACTTTTGATGAAAGCGTTCCACAAAAATGTTTAGCACATACAGTATGTTTATCGACTGCCCTAATAAATCAATCCACTATGATAAGTAAAGTATAAAACATGACAGTGTGTGCTGTTATAGGAAAATAACCAATCATAGGATAAGGTGATATGGAGCAGGGGGTCATTGCCATCTCTGAGTTGATTATTTTGTAATAATAGCACGTGGATGGCTATTTGTGTCATGTAAGTCCTAAACCCTGTAATGTTTGTAAGTTCATATTTTCTAAAATGTTGGTATTCATCGTTGCATATTTTTGACCCGAATTTTCAAAATTCAGGACATTGGAAGACATTTAAAAAATAATAATTTCAGGCATACTGCTTAACTTGACTTAATATTGATATATTTAGAATAAAAACTCATGTAATTTTAAGTTTAAAAAAACAATGACTGAAGAATCTGGACATGCGTGTAAATATTTTATGAACTAAAAGGTCAAGTACATATTTTACAGCATTTCATTATGCAACGCCCTCATAGAAAACATCATTAGTGATTAACACTAAGGACCACTCAAATTCTCTTTGGTTACACGTCTCTTATAGCAAACACTTCTGTCTTGCTACACTACTAATAAATCTAAAGAAAAGTGGCTGCATTTTCTCTTGATAGCATTGACCTGTGAATCTTTCCTTCAAGGATTGTGTGGCACATTTCTGCTCTTTTATACCGCATATTACAATCAATCAATTCCACTTTCCTGTGGAGACCAGAAAAATTGCTTTCTTTTAATATACTGCACTTTAATGGCCATGCTGAGATTGCAGTGCTTGAACAGAAGAACTCCCAAGCTACGCGGAGAATGAACATTTTGCTCAACAACCTTGTTGAAGCCTAGTATTTAAGTATCTGTTCACAGTCTCCTTGAGACCTTCACTGAAATCGTGAAAGAGTCTAGATGTTGTTCTGTGCTGCATTCACTTCAGCTTTTGTTTGTCTCTGTATATATAATATGTACAGTAATCATTTTATTTCAACACAGAACTTTTCCCCAAACATAAAAAAAGTTTTCTGAAGTTGTACATTTTCCTGCAAAACATGTATTTTTCAAACTATGGGCACCTCCACTATTACCATAATTCATACTTGGTGAAAGGAATAGCACTAAGACTCTGATGTCTAAAACATTTGGAGACACATGTAGAGAGATGTTAGATGCTCCCTCATGCAGAATGATTCAAACTCCTTTATATTCTGTTAGTGTGTGTGTGTGTGTGTGTGTGTGTGTGTGTGTGTGTGTGTGTGTGTGTGTGTGGCTGAACTGCCAGTTATAAATCAGACCACAAATTTTCAAATGTTCAAATGCAGTTTTCTCATGTCTCTGGTTACTCATAAAACCTCTTTATTTTATTATGGCCTTGGTTCTGCTTAGCATGATTTCTAACAGTTTATATGATATTTAATATTTATTAACAGATTTGACCTTGGTTTGAAAGTCTTTTCCCCATGGTAATGGAGGATGGATTTTACCCACGCAATCTCAAATATGGCCAAAGTCAACAACAGTGTTTCTAGTGTTTCTGGACTACTACTACTAATAATAATAGTCATACCAATTGTATAATGCAAAATGCTATGGTTTAAAATAAATAAGAATGATAAGACAACTATACATTTGTTTTATTATTGTGGGAAATGTTTATTCTGTACATTGTATCATTTTTACTTATTGTGATTTTGAAGGGCACCATTCACTCACTCACTCACTCACTCACTCACTCACTCACTCACTCACTCACTCACTCACTCACTCACTCACTCACCTTCATCCACTTTATCCTTTCTCAGGGTCACGGGGAAACCTGGAGCCTATCCCAGGAAGCATCGGCTACAAGGCGAGGTACACCTTAGACAGGGTGCCAATCCATCGCAGGGCACACAAACACATACACACTCACACACCCATTCATACACTACGGACACTTATATTGGACACCAATAATTATGAAAGTGTTTCAATTTGGAAAAGAAATGGATGTAATTAGGACAAACAAACAGCATCAAAAAGACCATACAAATCTTGCTGGCTTTTGCACCTTTCACTGATAACACTGTGGTTGGTCTATTTCATCATTGGCATAGAGAACTCGATGTCCGTTTTTCCTGTAAACAATTTGAAACGTGGACTTATCTGACCACAGCACATATTTCCACTGCCTTTCAGTCCATCTGAGATGAACTCGGGCCCACAGAACTCGGAGGCGTTTCTGGACAGACTTGATGTGTGGATCCTACCTTGCGTAATAGAGTTTTAGGTTGCATTTCTGGATGCAGCAGCGGACAGTGTTAAGTGACAACGTTTTTCCAAAGTACTCCCAAGCCCATGTGGTTATGATCATCACAGTAGCATGACAATTTTTCAAGTAATACAGCCTCGTGCGAAGGTCACACACTATCAACAGTGGTTTCCAGCCTTAGACAATGAGATTTCTCTGAATTCCATGAGCCTTTTCAGAATATTATGCACTGTAGATGGTGAAAGACCTGAATTCGTTGCAATCTTGCACTGAGCAATGTTATTTTTGAACTGACTGACAATTCTCTCATGAAGTTTGGCATAAAGTGAAGAGTCATGACCCATCCTTGCTTACAAAGACTGAGCTTTTGGCGGATGCTCCTTTTATGCCCAATGCTGATACCCTCCCCTGTTACCAATTAACCTGATTATTGTGTAATCCTCCAAAATGGCATTACTTGAATATTCTATAAACTTTTCAATCTTATTTTGCCTGTCTCAACTTTTTCTTGAGTGTGTTGCAGGCAGCAAACTCTAAACTTATTTATATTTACAAAATACAATTAAGTTGGCAGTGAAAACAACTAATATCTTTTCTTTGTACTTTTGTCATTTAATGAAAGTTTCAAGAGAATTGACAAATCACAGATTTTTATTTATTTTGTTTATTGCACTTTCGAAAATATACAAACTTTTCTGGAAATGGGGTTTTTACTTGAACAAAATAACCCAAAGGATAACCCCAAAACATAACATTTCCACCACCATGCTTCACAGTTGGTATGAGGTGTTTCTCCTGAAAAGCTGTCTTTGGTCAGCGCCAAATATATCTGCTGTTACAGTGGACAAAGAATTCTATCTTTGATTCGCCTGTCCAGAGCACATTATTACAAAAGGCCTGGTCTTTGCCTATATGCTCATTGACAAACTGTAGTCTTGCTTTAATGTTCTTTTTAGACAGCAAAGGCTGTCCTGACACGCCTCCCATGCAGGTCAAATTTGTGCAATCTCTTTCTAATGGTAGAAGCACACACTTTGACACCAACAGTTGCAAGACTTACTAAGAGATCCTGTGATGAAATTTTGGGTTTCTTGGAGACTTCTTTTTGGATCAGATGCTCTGCTCTTGGGCTGAATTTGCTGGGACGGCCAGTCCTGGACAAATCGGCAGTTGTTTCAAATCTGCGCCATTTATAGATGATTAGTGGAATGATGTATTTAAAATAATGTGGAGATGTTTTTAAATCCCTTGCCAGACTCATAGGCATCCACAATGTTTTTTTCTGAAGGCCTTTAGAGCTTGTCAGGATGACACTACACCACACACCTCAATAGCAAAGGAAACACCAAACACTAGATATGAGTAGGGTATAAATATGATAGGTTCCACCTGCTCTCCCTCAGCAGGTTCTAATCACTGGAACCAAAGCTTGAACACTTGATTCAAATTTTATGGATTTGGAGGTGTGATAATTGTAGGGGTGTACTTACATTTTTGCATGTGACTGATCTTTTTCTTAAATTACATTGTGAAAATTACTACAAAATGTCAGTTTTATTTATCATTTGATAGATTGTATCACCTTCATCAATAGGCACAGTTTCAAAGAGGATCAAATATTTTCTTGTTCAAATATGTAAAAGAAAAAGCCCAACAATTTCCATAGAGTGTACTTATTTTTTCACCTGACTGTAGATACTTCAAAATGGAATTCTGATGTTCTAATGGATATACTGTGTTTTCGCTATATATATATATATATATATATATATATATATATATATATATATATATATATATATACAAAAACATTATTAGAAAGATATTTGCATAATGGATGTGTGGTCTTACACATTGCTGTGCATAATGGAATACTGGTTGATTGGAAAAAAGTTGAAAAATACTTAATTACCAAAATTGCCATAAATAAATATACTGTGTTGTGGAGTGAAACTGGGATGAATCATAAAATGATCATGAACATTTCTGGATGAGCCAAGGTTTTGTGCCACCTCGTGCATTGACCTCTGACCCTGCCTAGTGTGACCTGGCACTCAGTGTGATAGCAGGCAGTGGAGACTGGCATGGAGAGCAAGACTGTGGAACAATTGGATGTGACAGCTCATTCATCATTGCTAAGTTATCCGTTCCGGTGAATAGCTCACATTTCCCTTTCTGCAACATGCCATGCATTGTTAATTAAAAAGCAAAAAGTGGTACACAACCTGAACATTTTTCTTTCTTTATTTTTCTGCACTCACAAAAAAAAAGAAAAAAAAAAAGATGGAAATTTACAGTTCACATGCATAGTTCTGTACTTAGCGTTATAATCTTAATAAAGTAAAAGGTACAAATTAATATTAGATGTTTGGATCAACTTTTTGTTACCAATCAGAGCGTCCTTGTGTCTGTAATAGTATTGCATCACTTATCTGCAACAGTCTTCTGATGAAACACCTCCACGTCTGTCTTGAAGCCAGCTCCTGTGTTTAATCTTCCACATCATTAAAACTTGTCATGTACTGCACCCCATCAATTAAGACTTATTTTCGGTTTTATATATTGTTTATATATTATCCTATTTTATTGGATTAGATTATTTAAACGTGATGAAGCCATGCAGTGATGTGACTATAAATTAAGTTCAGTCATAAAAAAGCAGGAATAATGACAAAAATAATAATATTTTTGTCTTTTTAATTTTTAATTTTTTTTTTTTATCATTTTGTCTGTGTTAATACAAACAGCTTACATTTGACAAAAGGTGTGAATTTTTATTGGAATTTTAATATTTCACCCTTATTTTCTTTCATAAATCTATAATTAACTTTTACACAAAATAGTTACACTCGGGACCTTAAGGACAAAAATGTCCCCATTGAAAACCATTCAAACTGCAATATCTAAGCATAAAACCATGCCTTTTGTGTTAATAGGCTTTTATTTTGTTGACAAGGTTTCAAAACATTGAATTTTGAAAAAAAAAAAAAAAACAATTCTGAAATATGTAGGATTTTCTCAGGTTTAACCTCTGGGAAAAATACATGCTTTTCCTTTTATTTTATAAAATAAGATGTTATAGCGCACTACAGACCAGCTGAATAAATGATGCAGCTATAATTGTGTGGGTGTCTTTGTATGGATATCAAACAAGTTGTGCTTTGTATGTGTGTACTGAAGATTTCATGTGTGTGAACAGTTTGAAAGAAAGAAATGATATTATACTGCAAATAACAACTCCCACCCCATGAATATGAATCAAAGAAGGTTACTGAGCTTTGAAGATTTTTGCATTATGTAACGAAAGTGGCATTTAAAGGGTTAAAATTCTGAAAATGAATGAATGCTTGGTCATAATGATTAGAACTGAATTTTTTTAAATCAATGCCATTAAAAGGGGAGAAAATATTAATATATAATATTTATATGACAGTTTTTGAACATTTTTGATTGACACACAAGCGGTGGGAAGATTAGTGCCTGTTAGTGTCCTTACCATATAAATGGGGCTGAACAAATGGTTTTACCAAAACCTGTCATTAAGACACTGAGAATTCAAAGAGAATTTAGTCCATAAGGGCACGTTGGGCAGAGCCTAACCATTTACGACCCCTCCAATGGAAATTTTGCTGTCAAACCTGTCAACCCTGCTATTTACAGTATCTCACAAAAGTGAGTACACCCCTCACATTTGTGTAAATATTTGATTACCTTTTCATGTGAGAACACTGAAGAAATGACACTTTGCTACAATGTAAATTAGTGAGTGTACAGCTTGTGTAACAGTGTAAATTTGCTGTCCCCTCAAAATAACTCAACACACAGCCATTAATGTCTAAACCACTGGTGGCAAAAGTGAGTATACCCCTAAGTGAAAATGTCCAAATTGGGCCACTGGAGTCCTCTTCCACGCCTCCATGACGACATAACGGAGCTGGTGGATGTTAGAGACCTTGCGCTCCTCCACCTTCCGTTTGAGGATGCCTCACAGATGCTTAATAGGGTTTAGGTCTGGAGACATGCTTGGCCAGTCCATCACCTTCACCCTCAGCTTCTTTAGCAAAGCAGTGGTCATCTTGGAGGTGTGTTTGGGGTTGTTATCATGCTGGAATGCTACTTTACATTGTAGCAAAGTATCATTTCTTCAGTGTTATATGTGACAAAATATTGCATATTGATAAAACTAGAGCTCGGAGTGAGTCATAGAGCATAGATCACTCGATGAAGATGTGTTATTTCACCCAGCTACAGTTAAAAATATAAATACTGTATATAGGACTAGGTGGCCTATATTTTGGCACAGACATGGCACAGGTCTTATAAACTGCTAAGATTGACAGTGCAGTGTGCTGACACAAAACCAGACAGGTAATTCTGCATCATAGTGACTGTATGAACATATACTGAAGTCATTTCACTGCAAATAAAAAAGCTCAGTGGCTAGGTGTGTTTGAGTGTGTTGTGTGCCTGTGTGTGTGTGTGTGTGTGTGTGTGTGTGTGTAGGATTGGCTCTCCTTGCTCATTAGTGGTGTTTTGGCCTGTTTTCCTGGTGTCTAATGTGCTCTACTCATGGCACACTGCCTCTTTTATGTGTTCATACTCCTGTGAGGCTTCCAGCATCCAACCCATTAAAACACAGACTTGACGTACCAGCAATTAACTCCCATCAGACCGTAAACAAACAGAGCCTCACGGTAAAGGGATTTACACATCTATCTTCATGCTGTGTGCACACTACACACTTTTAGCCGAGATTATCCCTGTCGCTGACAATTTTTGGGGGATTTGTGACAGCAGATCTGTGACTAATCACTGCGTGTGCTTGTCACCACTACTTGCGAAGCAGTTTCGCCAATCGGCAAGTAGTTTCATGTTTTCTGACATTTTCCAGAATGTTTTAAATGAGCAGAATAATCTGTGTGCTGTGAGTGCACATAGAGAAGCAATAAGAATGTGAGAGGACGCAGTCAGAGGTTGATTCAGGAACAACCCAAACAACAACAACAATCTTGGTAAAGGTTACAGTGTGTTCTTCATGGAACTTGGAAACAGAGTGGAGGCTGATACAGCTCTGACAAATACTGGAACAAATATTAATTTGTTTGAAACGTCATCATCACTCCTCCATATTCCTTGAACAGCAAGTCTGTCTTTCATTTTTGTGAGACAGTGGGATTACCAGATCAAGCTCTTTTTTTGTCGAAGATCCCTCCAAATCCTCCAGATAGTGTAATGCATAGCTTCTGAATCTGAGATGCGGATGGGGTCGCATGAGATCATTTTACAATTTACACTTTGGACTACATCCCCTATAATAAGCTGCAAGGCGCTGCACAATCCCAGACCAATCATTTGTGCACTAATCACACAAGTATTGTTCAATGTGTTAATATAAAGAACCAATGTGCCACTGTTCTCCTTTTTGATATATAACAATTAACCCGCTACTGCGAAAATGATTACATTTACATAAAAAAAAGTTTTTATTTCTTGAATTATTTCCATTAATAAAAATATATTTTAAAACAATTAAACATTTTAGGGATTTAGTTGATAAATTGTTGCCATATGGCAACAATGTGAAATGGCAGGAAGTATCATATAGTCACAAATAATAATACAAAAATAGTACAAAATGTATGAGATTACAATTCCAATTAATGTATTTTCCGGACTATAAATTGCAGAGATTTTTTTTTCCACCTAGTAAACTACAGTAGGTTATATCTTCTAGAAAGGCATTACACTTGTAAAAAGTGGATGGATTTACTCACTCAAAATACATATAAACATTTTATCCAAACATTTTTTGGGTGAAGAATCTTCGTAATTCTTTCTCTTGAATTCTTAATTTGTTCCACTGAAACATAGAATGCAGCAAATAAGGTGCAATTGCAAAATGTCTGAAATTACAACTGTTGTAAATAACAATATACTATTAGAGAAGCCAAGTGTCTTTTTTGCTATGTGGGCCTGTTTCAATTCATGAATGCACATACCACTTCCGTTACCGCATCTTGTTGCTATTTGGATAAAAGCGTCTGCTAAATGAATAAATGTAAATGTAAATGTAAATATGGCAACACCTACATTTTAGCATTTTACCAATTACTCAATATATATAAACCTGTTCAAATGACAAAGCATAATCATTAACTTATCACAGATAGTGTTTCAATATTTACTTTTAAGTAGTTTTGCCAAAATAATGTAAAATAAAATTGGAGAGCTCTCCGATAACGATCTCCATCATGCCATGCCATTTCAAAAGGAAGTGCAAATGAGACTTTTTCCATGCTACTGGATGTAAATAATCAAAAAGTGCATATGCTAAGAATGAATTAAGTATCAGTGGCCTTTGCTTTTTGATTGAGTGTGAAATAAGCAGGATTTGTCAAAATAGAGCCATAATGCATTATGTATATTTTTTGTGTGTTTTTCTTCACTGTCATCAACTATTCATGAAAATGAAAAAAGTTTCCATTTATAATAGAGTGGTTATACTGAGGAATTGTAAATAAAATATAGCAACATCATTCAAAGCACCAAAGCCTTAGTTGTGTATTTACTATGCATTTTCCTCACAAGAATAGTATTTATAATGCTCTCATTCTGGCCAGCACCTGGCAGATCCTATCAAAGACACCTGGTAAAGTGTGTGCCAAAGGATGAAATGAATAATTCATCTAAACATCTGGCCTCATTTCCAGACGCAAATCTGTCATCCCTAACAATACTTAATCATGCTGTGCTCCTTCCCACTATTGTCTTCTTCTTCTGTTCATCTGGAAATATAACAAACTGATCTCTGTTTATCTTATACATTACATAGTGGCAGTGAAATAGAGTGCAGCACACTGTCCGACTACTTAAAATATCAGGAGATTTGCTACCAGAAAAAAAAGAAGGTAATGTGAAAGAGGACATGAGATAAGGGAGCGGATGTTACATTACAGCACGCATAGACTCAGTGAGTCATAGTGGATGTATTTTCTAGCATAGCTTCAGCTTTCATTAGTGTGGCCTTTAATTTTGCCACTGATTGGTAGCTGCTGTTGCTATTGCTGCATGGAGTATATGAAAGCATGTGGGTGATAGCAGGCCACATACAGATTGCTAATGGTGTCTTCAGCCCAAGGGAGAACCAGGTCAAAACCCAGTCACCTCATTTCCACTTAGTGCCCTGATCACAATGCAATGTGCAGTAGGCTAAACTGAGAGCTTACAACATATTCATTTCCTAATGGCCGGAGAGCTGCCTGACCCTACATTTTCGTTACAGCTCACAGATTGCTAATGACTGTGGACACAGATGTCCATTAACTCTGTATAGTTGGGAGGTTTTGTTTTGTAGGAGGTCAGCCTAACAATAGTATAGATCAGCAATGGAACTGCTTGATAGAAAAACATCACTTAATGAGACCTCATAATTGGAGTAACCCCCAGAAATCTTAATATATTAGTCTTGAATATTGTCATGACAAATATGTTACACATATTTATGATGCATATATGCATATGATGTACTACTGTAATATAATACACATACATTGTAGTTTCAAATCTGTATATACTGTAAGAAATGCAATCTTTTAATTATAAAAATGTCTATAAATGGTACAGGATGTTTCAGGTTATTTGAGACAGTATTAAAATACAATAAGTAGATAAGTGGAGCAAAGATGAAGGGATATAATGGATGCATGAAACACACTACAATGACAGTTATATGATGCATAGATGGATTTTATGTGAATTAAATCCGATTTAATGACGCGTCTTAATAAGCAGAGGCATAAGGTAGACTGTGAAATATAGAAAGTTACCAAGGTCTACTGCTGATTATGCAGAGCTTTTCACTTAATGTACTGTATTCATATAATTTTAGAGGTTGGTGTCAGTTGTTTTAATCTGTTATTGTGCTGCTATTATTGTCATGAGAAAAAGGCTGAGATGGATGCAAGTGCTGTTGAGTTTCACAATTTTCATAGGAGGAAGGCGACCAAATACAAAACGGCAAGCAAGTTCAAAGTCAAAGTCTTGTGATCCGAGGTTCGAATTCGGATTCGAATGGAGTAGGACGTGAAGTTGGAGGCTCCTGCTGATTTCGATTAAAATTTAATTCATTTGCGCCTTTTGGTCATATAATATACTTTAACTTATTTTACTCCTTATATTTGCTTATAATTTGAATTTTTTGTCACGTTAAAATGTCTGGAAAGAATACGAAAACCCGAGGTGGAGCTCGAACTCGACTGAGTCCGAGTGCGCGCGCCTCCTCTCCCCCTGAATCCGCGTCGCCGAGCGGTGACTTTGATCTCGCGGCATTCAAGCTCGAGCTGTTGGCTTCATTGAGGAAGGATATCACTGAAATTATGAAATAATTTCTGCTATCCAGCTTGAGCTGCAGGCTGTGAAAACACAGCAGGTTAAAGATAGGGATGATACCGAGGCCACCATTTCAGCGCTAAAAGATTCGGTTGCTGAGCGCGAGGACGCGCTTACACATGACATAGCACACATGAAGTCAACCATCGAGTCTCTCACTGAGACCGTGAATCAATTACAGAATAAATGTGAGGATT